>CM053771.1:6612717-6635132 GCA_028658325.1 Potorous gilbertii | reverse complement strand
ATTTCTGTACTAGCCAGCCAGAACATTTCTGGCTCCATAATGCATTATGTTACTGTTATCTTTAATGGGGAATTGATAAATTAATTAATTAAATCAGAAAATGTATGCATTTAGCCTGTTGCCTTTTCTTTAACCAAGTTTTCACAAGTGGAAAGTAAAGCTAGTTTTCATTTACAATGTAGAAATACTCCGATTTTAGAAAAAACCTGAACTTACATGAAGTGAGCAGAACAAGAAGAATTTTGTATACAGTAACAGCGACATTTTTCAATGATCAACTATGAATAACTTAGTTGTTCTCTTCAATACAGTGATCCAAGACAATTCTGAAGGACTCACAATGAAAAATGTTGTCTATATGCAAAGAACTGATAGAGCCTGAATATGGATCAAAGCATACTATTTTCACTTTACTTTTTCATGTTTTTTTGATCTATTTCTTCTTTCACAACATGACTAACATGGAAATATATTTTATATGATTCACACATATACCAAATTGCTTATCATCTTATGGATAGGTGAGCTGAGAAAAGGAAGAAGAAAATTTGGACCTCAAAATTTTTTCAAATGAATGTTAAAATTTGTCTCTACATGTAATTAAAAAAAAAATAAAACACTTAAGAAATGCAGGATGCACAAATTTAGAGAATCCACCCCAAAAGTTCACATGGACTATTTGCGCCTGACCTGTGGGAGAGCATTCCAAGCTCATATTGGTCTGATGAGTTACAGTCAGGCACACTGTACTTTGACTTTAACATAATGGTGTAATTGTGACCCTCTTCAATAATGAGGGACAACAGCCAACCAACCACCAGTGATTTGGAGGCTTTTTTTTTCATGATTGTTGTCAACTTGTTTTGCTTCTCTTGAGAACTACGTGTTCATATTCTCTGACAATTATCTATTTCAGAGTGACTCTTGTTCCTAGATATCAAACCAATAGAGAAATCTGCTGCAAAGATTTTTCCATTTAACTATTTCCCTTTTAATTCTAACCATAATGTTTTTGTTTGTGAACAAACTTTTCAATTTTGTGTATTTCAGATTTTTCATTTTATCTCCTGTGATTCACTCTACCTTTGTTTGGTCAAGAGCTATCCAGTTATGAAAGATACCTTCATTTATTCCCCTTTATGATATGATCTTTTCTATCTAGGTCATAAATCCATGTGGAACTTCACTTCATGCACTCTTTGATTTGGTCATTCTCTCTCTCCTCGCTTCTGCCTTTTTAAATATGTATCTAGTTCTCTTCCAGACACTACAGGAATGGAGGAAGGGAGGGGGAAGGGAGGAGAAGAGACAATAGTAGTCTTCAAGTATTTGAAGGGCTGTCCTGTGGAAGAGATATTAGACATGGCCTGTTTGACCCCAGAAGATAGAACCAGGAAAAGTAGGTAGAACTTCAAGGAGGCAAATTAGGTTTGATTTCAATGCTGCCTTTTATGGTGGTGACTCTTTCCTTGGAGATCTTCAAGCAGAGAAAAGAAAGAAGGAAGGGGAAAAGAGGAAGAAAAAAATTGTTCAAACAGATTTGCAAAGCGTTGTTCTTGCCCCAGAAATACAAATGGAAAAGCAATACTGTCTTTATTCTCTGGGAGCTCACATTCTAATAGAGAGAGACAGTACTTCGGATGGGAAGGTCCCAAGATCCTTAGGATGCAGCAACAAAGCAGATGGTCATGCCTCAATGTCCTGAAGAACTATAACTTCTAAGAAGGCAGAGGCTGCCACTTCTCCAGAAGTAGTTGATAGCTGGCGTCTCCACAAGGGTGGCTACTCTGAAGAATGAATGGGGGGCGGGGCACACTAGGGGTAAGGTTTGCAAATTGCTTTACAAATATTATCTCATTTGATCCTTACAATGACAAATTCTGCAAGCACAAGCAAAGGACCTTCAAATACAAAGGAAAGGAAAATGGATTAATCTGTACCCGCAAGAAAATTCAGGAGGTAATTGAACAATGTATTCAGGAGAACAACGGAGTTCAAGATGTAGTCCAAGTGATCCACCCTGTAAATATGAGCTTAACCACAAATGAAAAAAAGATGCACATTCGATAAAAAAAAAAAGAAGCATTTGAAACATTCTTAGGAAAAAAATCAGGTGGGAAGATATTGGTTTCTTGAACACCCAAGATAATAGAAATACCAAAGGAGTGAATGATTGCAACAGTCAAGGACAGCAACAGTAACAGTGACAACAGAGAGACTGGAAGAGACCTCATGTAATGCCAATGAAATATTCACAGCACCTACAGTAACCATGAATTCTGAGTCACTCACAATTCTGAGTCATGAAATACAACAGACCCTTCACATGGAAGGCAGAACCAAAATATTTATTCACACACCAGAAAGTCAAATCCATCATAGTAATAAAAATCTATACAAGTAACAATGCAGACAACAATACCATCCCCAAGTCTTCCCCCTGCTAGACTTCCCACAAACCATCTCCATTAAACAAATCACAGTCTCCCTTAAACAAAATTACACACAAGCTCTCTCACTCACTCTAACCAGCTGTCTGCTTGCCTGGATCCTTCCTAGCTCTCACCAGACTCTGACCAATCTCCTCTCAGCTCTACTGTAGCTCCACCTCTTCCTGTTCCACCCTTTCTACTCTACCCCTTCCAGTTCTATGTGACTTAGACTCATGAAACTCAGGTTTCCATGTGACTCAGATGGTCACATGAGCCTATTAATGAGTGAGAAAGATCTTCCTATTTAAATTACCATTACGTCTCTCTACATCTACACAAGGAGACAGAGGTGAAAGAAGTCACATGCGGATAACAATAGAGAGGTGGGCCATGGATATTCTGAGCAGAACCTTGAGGGATCCCAACTATCATTGATTCCATATGGGAAAGGGTGTTGAGACTAAATTATGAAAGGAGAGGATTCATAGAAAGGAGGAGAGTAGAGGAGGGCATGTGATGTGCCCTACTCAGGTTGAGGGCTAAAAATTAAGGGAAAGTGATTCATGTGGTCTCTCCAAAAGAAAAGAGCCTTCAGGAAAGTGAATAAGAAAGTGGGTGGGGAAAGGGCAATCAAACTGCACATACCCTTTGACCCAGCATTATCCCAAAGAGATCATAAAAATGGGAAAAGGTCCCACATGTACAAAAATATTTATAGCAGCTCTTTTTGTGGTAGCAAAGAAACGGAAATTGAAGGGAAGCACATTAATTGGGGAATGGCTAAACAAGTTGTGGTATGTGAATGGAATGGAATGTGCTATACGAAATGATGAGCAGGTAGATTTCAGCAAAATCTGAAAAGATTTACATGAATTGATGCTGAGTGAAGTGAGCATAACCAGGAGAACATTATAATAGCAACACTGTTTGATAACCAACTATGATAGACTTACCTCTTCTCAGCACAATGATTCAAGACAATCCCAAAAGACTCATGAAGGAAATGCTATCCACAACCAGAGAAAACTATGGAGTCTGAATGCAAAACAAAACATAACTATTTTTCATTTTTTTTGTTGTTTTTTTTTAATTTGTGGTTTTCCCTTTTGTTCTGTTTCTTCTTTCATAACATGTGGAACTATGTCTAATGTATGTATAACCTATATCAGATTGCTTGCCATCTTGAGGAATGGAAGGGGAAAAAGGGAGAAATTCCAAATTTTGTAGACCAGGCCTGGAAAAGATGTTCACCAAGCAGAATAGCCTGCCTGTGATTAGATGCAGCTTCCTTGATTCCATGGTGAGGCATTAGTTAGAAGCCTGAGGGAAGAGTTCTAGGTTCCTCAATGGGCTAGCTTTTGTATTTGGACCAATTAAATATCAAGGCTATCAATACCTTTTAAGGAAGAATTAGCCTAACCTTCAGTAGGGTAGGGCTATAGGATATTGTTCCTACATCATTGAAACTTACTTTGGTTTCTATTTTGGGTTTATTATTGGCATTCGTGGCACAATCTTATGCACCATTATACTGTTTCCCATAGTGTATGGTTGAAAGCCACCTTCTAGCCCACTCTAGGCCAGGCCTCCTTCCTTTCTTGTTCCTAGAATTCTGAATCCCAACCCTGTGTTCCAAGGACTCTGACTACTAAACTTATCTGGCCCTGTTTCCGGGTACAGCATGCCCCTTTCTGACCATCTCATGCCAGGCTGCTACCTTTTCCTGTCTTCCCCCTAATCCCCACCATACTTTCTGTATGTAGCCACATGTATCATCCTCTCTTATTAAAATGCCAACTCCAGGAGAGCAACTATCTTGTTTGCTTGTATGTGCATCACCAGCACATTACAGTGTCTAGTGCATAGTAAACATGTCATAAATATTCTTCACTTTACTCCTTCCCTTCCGGAGTTTTTCATCTCATTCCCAGATTTTCCCTCTCCTTCATACTAATTACTGAGGCTGAATAACATAGAGCTGGCCTCATGCCCCTCCTCTGCCACCAAGAATCCATGTAAGCACCTCACTCACACTCAGCATTCCGGGCAACTTTTAACCCTCTCTGGATCCTTCCATCTCTGAAAACTGTGGAACTATTTCTCTGCAGACCTTTGTAGCTAAACCCCTCAAAAAGGCTGTGACCAAGGCCCATTCCTTTCAGCTCTGCAACTCGTGAATTTGCCCTTCCCTCCTCTGACATGGCAATGGCAGGAGCTTCTTGTGGGTCTCCCGGTCTCAAATCTCTCCCCACTCCAATCTATTCAGTCACCCAAGGGATTTGCCTAAAGCGCATGTCTAAGTCATCTCCCTACTCCAGTGACTCCCTATTGCTTCCAGGATCAAACACAAAAATCAAACTCTGACATTCAACTCTTTTCACAACCCAGCCCCCTCCTTTCTTACACCACTCTCTAACACATGGAGGCTATCTCCAGTTGTCCTGATCTATATCTGGCCACTGGATCCAGATGGCTCCAGAGAAAGTGAAGGTGTTGCCTTTGCACAGGCCTACCTCATTTAAATCCAATTCACTTACAAGTCATGGCATCACCTTCCTGTCACAGTCCTCTTTGATAATGAAGGAAGAACAAGAAGCCTTAACATATACTCTTCAATCCAGTAATACTGGGCTCCTGGCTGTTCCACAAATGAGTCATTCTGTCTCCCAGCTCTGGATATTCTCTGACTGTACCCCATGCCTGGAAGGTTTCCCTCCTCTGTTCCGAATACTGACACCCATGACTTCTTTTAAGTTCCAACTAAAATCCCACCTCCTACAGGCTTTCCCCAGGCCTCAATTCCTCTTTTGATTATTTTTTATTTATTTATACCATATAGCCTGCTTTGTGTGTTTGTTGTCTCCCCCAGTTCTTCAGTGTCTTGGCTAATCGCTAGATATTTTCACTCCTTTGCAGCTACTTGGAATCTACCTTCCATTCTTCCTGCTTGGTTCAGCTAAGAAATAGAAAGGTATCGTATCCTAGTACTTTCCAACTCTTTTTCACTGAACACTTGCAATTAAACAAACTACCATAATATCCACAAATACTTATTTCCTGTCGACTGAATCTCTTTTCCTTATACCTAACATTTCCAGCAGTAGATGCCATAATAGCAGAGACAATGGTCATTTCTTTTCCCCTACTCTTCTTGGGAAAATTCTGATGTTTCTCTGAAAATAATGCTAGTTCTGAGATACTTTTGATCATATTAAGGGATACCTGAATGTTTGAATGTGTTAACATTACATTTTATCATAGACTTTTTCTGAACTGTGATAGATTATATGATCTACCCGAATTTTTAAAATATATATACATGGTTTATTGATACTTTTTGTTTTACATCAGTTTTCCTGGAAAGACTGATTCAAGCCTTCCTTGTAACAAAGCAAAACAATAAAAACTTCCAATATAGTGATTGTAACTTTCAATCTATACAGTCTTTGTTATGCCCTTCCCACATACACACATCACGAAGGTAGTTTCAATGTTTTCTGAAATCTTCATTAGTTTATCTAGTAGGCAGTTTCACTTCCTTATGGTGGTCTTTAGTTTCTTTACAGTGATTCTTTTTGGGGGGAGAGGGGGTCAATTCTATATCCTCAGATTTTCCCAGGTTGCTCTGGATTCCTCCATTCAGTTATGCCTTAATGCATAATATTCCACTTTGCCCTTTTTTTGGTCCTTCACCAATCAATGTGTACTCACACATTTGCTACCAGAGTGCTGCTATGAAGTTTAATATATGCTGGAAAATGGGATCCCAGGACCAACGTATGAAGTTTAATCATTTTACTTGCGTAACTCCAAACTGCTATTCAGATTCAGACCAACTCAGAGTCCTGTCAATTTTACCAGTGTGCCTGTTCGAATATCTTTCCATATGCAAGGCTGAGGAACTGTTCCAATGCAGGGTATGAACCTACCAAGGAAATAAGAAACTCATTTCCAAATGAACCATTCTAACTTAATTAAAAGGGTTATTGCTATTTACAGAATCCTATTCCTGGGCTGTTTTACTGCACTGGATAACTAAAAGGGCTAATTACCACTTTTTCTCCCAAACAGGCTGGTATCAAACTGTAGGAACTAGCCTGATAGAGGAAACTGATAGCATCTCACTACTAAATAATCTCAAAGCATGATGGATTATCAGAAACTACCTAGTCCTGGCCATTACTGAAAAAGATACCCTCAAGTCATCAAGAGGGCACTGAGCCCTGCCCTACCCATACATCCGATGGAGCAAACACATGGAAGGACTAGATAATTCTGCATAATTACTGCATTAGTAATGAGGAAATCTATTGTTATGCATGGATGAGGGGCTAGAAGTAAAAGGTCCTTTTGGGCATAGGGATTCTTCTAAATAGATACCACTTTGGTTTATCACAGAGAAATAAAAATGTGTAAATATAATGGGGGAAGACATGCAGAAGGGACTTGGAAGAAATGTGCAAAGTGTGCTACATATGGCTTGGCTTTGGCTTCTGGGATTTCCATCTGCCAATATGTTGCAAATTTGGTTTAATCCCATTGGTTACTGACACCAGTAACACTTAAGCCCCAGGGAGAATTTAATATAGTAGCCTGTTGATGCCAGTTCAAATTTCCCAAACAAGTTGTGGATTTGTGGGACCCAGGGTCCAATCCTTGTTCAGATATAGCTCAGAATTCGCTGAGAACTTCACCTTCCCTTGCAAGCAAAATCAAAGTTTCACTTAAGTGGGAAGGTCTCTATTACACAAAGTAGTTAAACCTGAACTAATTCAAGCTATCTTTGGGCTCTAACGACTATAACTGCATTTCAGACCCCAGGTCAAACAAGTACACAGTGGCCCCATCCAAGCCCTGGGATTAATTACTTCAGAGAACTATATCCACTCCCCTATTATGGGCAGGAAGGCCATCTGTCATATATTGACTATTTTTAATCGCTTGCTAACGTTAGCAAATTTACTGAGATTATTTATGAACCTTGTACTAGAGGGGCTCTTTCAGGATCTATCCATACAACTTCAATACCTAAAGCAGGAAACATGCATTCCAGATGAAAGGTTTTTATTACTTTATTACTACGGTTATTTTTCCCTTTCAAATCCCCAAACAATATTGTAACTTGTGAAAAAGTGTTGACATTTTAACTTCAGTATTTAACAAGTAACAAGACTAAAGGAAGCATAGACTAGAGGGTGGGGCACCAGACTGTCAGGATTTAAACAGTGCCTCATATACTTCATGGCTATAGGATTCTGGGCAAGTCATTTGACTTGTTTCCTTTGTGTCCTAAAAAATGAGGCTTTGGACTCACTGTCCTTTTACGGTCTTTCCAGCTTTAAACCTATGACCTTGTGATCCTATGAACTTCATAGTATTTCCCATACTAAAACCTCACAGTAAATTTTCCACATGAAACCTGTAATAAGAAGTTAACTACACATGCAAGAGTCATCCCATGATCATTCAGAGTCTCAATCATAGATGAATTCTGAGGTGATAGGTTTCCCTATGGGTTGAAATTATAGCTCTTCCACACTGATCACATTTACATTAATTGTCCATAACGTTGGACAATTACCGATATTCTCAAATGTGTTCTAACTGGAGGCTTTCCAACACTCATTGGTTATACTTAATTGATTTATCTCTAGTGTGGATTTTTTTATGAGCCTTGTATGTTTGCTTCTGCCTGAAGGACTTCCCACATTCGTTACACTCAAAGGGTCTTTCTCCAGTATGGATTCTCTCATGTTCTGTAAGGTAATGTTTCTGAGTAAAAGCTTTTCCACACTCATTACACGTGTAGGGCTTCTCTCCGGTATGGATTCTCAAATGTTTACTGTAGGATGTATTATAAATGAATGCTTTTCCACATACATTACATTTATAAGGCTTCTCTCCGGTGTGAATTCTTTGATGAACAACAAAGGATTCTCTCAGACTGAAGTCTTTCCCACATTCACTACACTTATAACGTTTCTCCTGATTATGAGTTTTTCGATGTATACGAAAGTAGCCCCGGTTTCTGAAGGTTTTCCCACAGTCATTACATGTGTAACGTTTCTCTCCATGTTTTTCCTTATGTACACTAAGTCCTCCCCTGTCTCTAAAAGCTTTTCCACATTCACTACATTTAAAAGGTTTCTCTCCAGTATGAATTCTTTTATGTATGTTAAGCTGTCCCACTACTCGGAAAGCTTTTCCACATTCATTACATTCAAAGGGCTTCTCTCCAGTATGAATCATTTTGTGTTTTTTGAGATTTGCCTTCTGGCAAAAAGTTTTCCCACAGTCAATACACTCATGCAGCTTCTCTCCAGTATGAATTTTCTGGTGACAAATAAATGATGTTTTGTCAGTGAACTCTTTTCCACAATCATTACATTTATAAGGTATCTCTCCAGTGTGAATTCGCTTGTGTTTCTTGAGGCATATCCCTCGACTGAAGGCCTTCCCACATTCATTACATATATATGGTTTCTCTCCTGTATGAATTCTTTCATGCTGAATAAGGACACAATTGTCAATGAAAGCTTTCCCACACTGTTTACATTTATATGGTTTTTCTCCAGTATGAATTCTCTGATGTTTACTAAGATTTCCAAATTGTCTGAAAACTTTCCCACATACATTACATTCATAGGGTTTCTCCCCAGTATGAATTCTCTGGTGTTCATTAAGGTGTTTATACTGGCTAAAAGCTTTACCACATTCATTACACGTAAAAGGTTTCTCTCCAGTATGAATTCTTTGGTGTTGATTAAGGTGTCCTTTTTGACTAAAGCCTTTCCCACACTGACTGCACTTGTAGGGCTTTTCTCCAGTATGAATTCTTTGGTGTTTAACCAGGGATGAATCAATGCTGAAAGCTTTTCCACAGTCATTACACACATAGGGTTTCTCTCCAGTATGAATTCTCTGATGTTGAATAAGATGTGCCTTACGCCGATAGGCTTTTGTACATTCATTACATTTAAAAGGCTTCTCTCCAGTATGGATTCTCTGATGTGCAATAAGGCATGAGCTACTGCTGAAGGTTTTCCCACACTGACTACATGTATGGTGTTTCTCTCCACTGTGTAATCTGTGGTACTGAAAAAGGTCTGAGTGGTAAATTACAGGCTTTTTACATTTATAGTTACAAATCTTCTTCCCTAAGGAATTCCTATTATGGTCAATTATTTCTGACAACTGTTTGAAGCTCTTTCCAAGTGTGTCATGTTGATTGTGCTGTACTCCTGTAGTACTTCTTTGTCTGGGAACAAGAACAGGCCCTAACTTAAACCTTCTCCCAAAAGCATTCTGCCCATGAACATCCAACTCATCAGAAGTTGTTCTGTGACTGACTGTAACTTGCTGGGACCATCTCTCCTCCTTCCCCTTATGGTCTTCCAACCAAAGATTAAAATGCCAAGCTTCACCTAACTTAGAATTCCAGATGGGATTCTTTGACAGTCTCTCCTTGCCTGATGATCCCATAAAAATGCTGTAATTTACAGATGGCTCCTTGATCTCGTATCTTGTATTCTGAATAAAGGAATCTGAAACAAAAGAAAAAACTGTGAATATCCATGTTTTGCTTTGCTGCAAAAAAGGAAGCTTGTTTTACATTAAGTTCTATCCTCCCTCAAGGAGAAAGATAACTCACTGGAAAAAAGGAAGAAGAATCTTTTCTTAGAAACTGAATATGGGGGAAATATGAGATATTAATAGAATATCTAATTACCAGGAATTAATTTCTGCAACCTGATTCAAAATAGCCTTGCCTACAAAGGCTATATAGAAACTTAGTGTCTATTTAAGAAAATAAATATATTTAGAATGCTGGGGAGAAAAAAAGTTTTGTGATGATAATCTGTCACTTGGAAAAAAGTGGTTTAATGCAAATTACTATTCCCCATGGAGTCAGAGAGATGTTTCATCAATGATGCATTGGGTGGCAGTTTAAGAAGCGAGCTAAGAAAAATGACTTGATGTGATAGAACTGTCTTAAATGTTGTTTTAGAAGGAAATCCTACAGTTTATAATCTCATCAACTCCTATGAATTTAATTACCATCTCTATGCTAATGATTCTCAAATTTGTCTTTCCAGCTCCAGTGTCTCTGCTGATCACCACTCTCTCATCTCCAGTTGCCTTTCAGACATCTTTAACTGGATGTCCAAGACACCTTCAACTCAACATATCTAAAACGGAACTCATTAGCACTCCCCTTAAAAAATCATCTACTCCCCCCGACATTCCCTATTACCATAGAGGACAATACCATCCTTCCAGCCCCTCAGGCTTACAACCCAGGAATCATCCTGGATTCCTCACTTTCTCACACACTGCCCCTCACCACCACCAGCACCACCACCTAAGGTATTGCCAAGGCCTACTGATGTAACCTCCTTAGCGTATCTCTTAAATGGGTCCCCTTCTCCCCACTGACACTGCCCCCACCCTGGTGTGGGCCCTCATCATCTCATGCCTGGATTAATGCAATAACTGTTGGTGGGTCTCCCTGCCTCCAGTCTCTCCCCATTCCAATCTCTGCTCCATTCAGCCACTAAAGTCATCTTCCTAAAGCATAGGTCTGACCATGTCATACACACCCCCTACTCAATAAGCTCCAGTGGCCCGCTAATGCCTCTAGAAACAAACAGAAAATGCTCTTTCGCATACAAAGTCCTTTATAACCTGACCTCCTCCTACCTATCCCTGCTTACATCTTACTCCTCAACACCACACTCTGTGATCCACTGACACTGGCCTCCTGGCTACTTCATGAAAAACAAACACTCCATCTCTTACTCCTCATGTCTGGAAAGCTTTCCCTCTTCCACTACAACTACTGACCTTCTTGGACTCCTTAAGTCCTAAATAAAATCCCACCTTCTACAGGAAGTCTGTTATTTCCCATTTATCCTGTCTATAGTTTTTTTTAATATATTTGTTTGCATGCTGTCTCCCCCATTAGGTTGCAAACTCTTTCATGAGCTTTATTATTTATTGTATTCTGCCTCTTTTTTGTATCCCCAGTACTCAACACAATGTCTAGTACATAGTAGGAGCTTATTAACTATGATGAATGTTTGAAATGACTGAGGTTGTGAATCAAAATATTACTTATATAGCTTTATGCTTCCTGCCTTCATGTGTTAATTGTGTAGAGCCAATAATTAAAATGTTTAAAGAACTGCAACCAGTAAAGAAAATTTCTCCATTTCATTCATAATGGGTATCTAGCAAACTAAATCGGAGTCTTGGGATAATTAATGAGAAATAATCATAGCCTATCCCTAAATCACAGAACTCAAAGAGGATAAAATGAAATGTACAGCAAAGTGGCAGGAAAGGCCCGCTGACTCCAGACTCCACTGACCCTGCTGCACACACAGGGTTCTTCATACCAGTTACATTTATTTTCTGTAGTATAGAAAGTGTTTGCAGATGTCATTAGAATACTGATCTGTAAATTGGGACTATAGCTAATCATTACAAGGGAGAAACATTAATTTTAGATACAACAGTATAATAATACTAATAAACTGGCAACATTCAGGAACCTAACGTCTAGCTGATAATTTGTGACCCATTAGAGAAAAAAGTATGGATCCCTAACATGGATTCAGTAAGAAAACATTCACATTGAACACCTCATTTCTTTTAGTGATAAGGTATTCAAGTTAAAGATAGGAAAATAAAGTAAGGAACCTGAAAGCCAACTACTGCTTTACAGATTTAAGGTGATATGAAATTTCAAAATAGTACCTTTCTAGAATTGAAGAAATTAAGAACAAAATTCATTTGGAGGAAACAAATATTGAGAATCTCAAGGTAAAGACTAAAAAGAACAAAGTTTTAGGTTTATTAGATTTGAAATTACACCACAAAAGTCTTTTTATTTAAAAACAAGTTTGGTACCAGTTAAAATCAACAGAACAAACTTGGTAATAAAAACATAACAGGCCTACAAAAACTGATGGTTTTTAACTAATCTGAGAACTGGTTAATGAGGGTTGAAGGAACTTGGTCAACATTAGCTTCTGGAAAAGCCAAAAAGCAATTTCGCAGGAATGAGGTCTGGATCTTGCACAATATACACCAAGAAGATATGTGACATAAAAGTTACATCACTTAAAAAGGTCACCTTTCATGATGATGGTTAGGCAAATGATTTTTAAAGAATAGAGGTCATTATAAAAGATAAAGCAGGCAAATAAAAACATCTAATACATATATGAAATTGATACAAATACGTAAGAACAAAAGCTACTTTAAAATCATTAAGTGGCTGGAGGAAAAGAACAAATTCTTCAAAACAGGAAAGTGCCAACTTCTCAACTATATGAAAATGCTCCCAATCACTAATAAGTGAAGAAATGCATATTAAAACATTCAAGCTTTATTTCATATCATCAGATGTGCAAATATGACAAAAGATGAAAATGGTAAATGCAGCTGTGGAAGATGGGCACAGGAGAGCATGACAAAGCGCAGCTGTCTAAAATCAATTATGAACAAAAGAAAAGCGACTGAACTATATACATACTCTACTTTGACCCAGTGATATCACTGCTGAAGACAAAGATAAATCAAAGTCCCCAATTAAAACAAAAATGTACACTAGTACTCTTTGTAGTGGCCCAAAGCCCCCAAAACCTGGCTTGTCACCAATTAATCCCTTATCATCAATTCACTGCTGGGCCTGAGGCAAAATCTCATGAGTTGTTCTGACATACTTTTCTCTAACTGAGCATTCAAATGGTTACTGGCATGCAGGTCTTTTAAAAACCATTCACCTCTTTTCGCATTTATCTGAATAATGACTTCCAATCTTACAAATTTCTGTTAATCATCTATATATTTTGATATCAGACCCTGAACAGAGATACAAATACATAAGACAAATGACCTCCTCCTTTCATATCTCAGCAAAAGGGTTTTTAACCTGAGGCCCAACAAATGCCAATTCATCCACGGATAAATGATATTAGGTATTTGTAAAGTTGGATGGGGAAAACAATCTCTTTTATTTCAATATAATTGGATTTGTTTGCAGTCCTATGCATTTTATGACAAAACATTTCTGAGAAGGGGTCCACAGGCTTTACCAAATTTCAAACTAACACACAAAAAAAGTTCAAAGATTCTTTTCTACTAGATTCTGCAATTTTGTCCTGGCAGAAGGTTTTCAAATTTGCATCCTGGAATTAACTGCTTTACCTTTTATTATGACCTCTATCCTTTGGTTTGGGTAAGTATCATCATGAAAGCACTTCAATATGGTTCTCCAAGCTTGTTTGTGTTTTATGACTTTTAACATTCAGATCACAAACGTATGTGGACGTTACTGTGGAATACTATTTTAAGATAATGGTATAAAAATTATTTCTCAAAGGCAGCCTTCTAGTTTTTCCAGCAATTCTTGTCAAGTAGGGTTTTGTTTTGGACTTCATTGTACACTGGGATTTGAAGTCAATTATTTAATTCTTCCTTGTCAACTTTTGTTTCCTTGATCTGCTTTTTTTATCATCAGTATAAAGCAAGCTTAATAATTAAAGTTTGTAATATATGACATCTGGAAGCGTTGGTGACTTTTCCATCACTCTTTTTCACTGTTTCCATAACAGCCTAAAATAATTTTATTTCTCCAAATATTTAGTATTACTATTACTATGTTCCCTTGCTACTTTTAATGGTATAGCAACAACCTGCATATTGACTTCGGTAGTACGGACATTTTTATTATATTGACATGATCCTGAAACAAGCACTTATTTAAGCTGTCATTTACTTCTCTGAGATTCTAACTGTATCCATAAAGGTTCTGAATATGCTTTGGCATGATGAGATAATGAGGTAATATGAAATTAGATAACTTAAAAACACTACTTGTGGAACTAGGAATCGGTCCAACTGTTCTGGAAAACAATTTGGAATTATGCAAAAAAAGTGATAAAAATGTCTTTGACCCAGATGTTCTATTACTTAGTGTATACAAGTAGGTCAATGACAAAAGGTATCTATTCACCAAAATATTTATAGTTGCATCTTTTGTAGTAGCAAGCAACCAGAAACAAAGTAGACTCCTACTGACAATAAATAACTTATAACAGGGAATATTACTCTCAAAAATACGTAAGTACATACATGAAAAAAATAAATAACAAAGTATCTCAAAAAAAAAAAAAGAAACAGCTTCTTCTCAGAGTTTGGCTGTGAAAGGGAGGACAGCTATAAGAAAAGAAATCTTTAGTCTTAAAAATAATAATTTTGTCTTTTATTTCACATAAGAATTTTTTCTCACACAACCACAAGATTTCAGAGGTGGAAGGGCCTCAGAGTTTCAGACTGAGTCCAGGCTGAAAAGGGATTCAACCTGTGATCAATAATTACCTAGCCTTTCCTCAAAATCCTCAAGTCAAAGGCATTGTTCTACCCATTACTATAAACCTCTCCACTTTGGGATGGCACTGCTGAAATTTTTTTCCTTCACAAAGCCTAAATTTGAGTCTATAACTTCTGTCATTTTTAGAAAATGTGATTCTATTTTCATGCTTTGTATTTTTTTTTTAATATAAGTGAGTTCTATGAAAGCTGCTTTAAAATATATAATAAAATGTTGTTTTTATTACTGGTGTAATTCACTTTGCTAATTGTTTTCCTAACACTGAATAATCCAGGTACAAATCCAGTTTGGTCATAAGAACAGTTGTGGGTTTTTTAAATTACTGTAACCTATTCGCCAGGATCTGACCTAATGCTTTTTCAATCAACATTCACCAGAAACATGGGTCTTTGGTCTGCAGTGATGACGACACAACCGGATCAGATTATGACAATGAGTGACAAAGGCAGAGAAAGGGAGAGGAGGAGAGCAGAGATCTAAGGTGAAGTCACTATACTCTTCCAGAGGAGATGGGTAACATGGGCCTGAATGGGGGTGGCCTCAAGTGACCCGAGGCACTGATACAAAAGATGCTACAGGGATCTGTCAGTAGCCTCTCTTTACTCTTTGTATTCAAAAACGTTATGAATGTGGCAAGTGGTGATGCCCATCAAAAATAACGTGATTATTGTTAAGGAGCCCTTTGCGGGGAATCTGGACTGCTCAGGGAATCTGGACTGCTCAGGGGACCAGGGGACCCTCAGAGAGAGACGTCTCCAAGACAGCTGGGGATGGGGTTCTGGATCAAGAACGGTAATACTGTGCTCAGATGCACAGAGCCAGCCACTGAAGCTGGAGACAAATGAAACTGTCTAAAGAGAGAAGGAAGACAGAAATGGTGAGGACCTAAGAAATGCCCCTGGGGAAGCCCCATTTTAACAGGTTTGTAAGAGAATGAAGCACCACTGAAGAAAGAGTAACTAAAAAGATGAGAAGAGAACCAGGACCCTATGGTATACATTAAGTTAAAAAGACACAAGAGATTGAAAAGGTATAAAGCACTCAATATGTTAAGTAATCATGTGTAAGCCATTTCCCCCCTAAAGTCTGGGTGCCCCTATGTCTCCCAGACTGCAAGTACCATGGTTATTTACAGGCTGAATCCCAATAATGACGGGCACAGATTTGGCTGCCCCAGTTTTTCTAACCTGGTCCTTTTCACTCCTCCTTCGGCAGCCTTGGAGAATCTCCACTCCTAGGAGTTCACTATATGGGTGCTAGACAATGTGTAGATACACGATTGGCATTAGCCCTCCCTAGCAAAGCTCCTTTAACTCCCAGGCTCAAGGCATCCACCAAGCTAAGCTTTCACCAGGAGCAAGGATTACAGACATGCACCTCCATGCCTGACTATGGGCCATGTTTTCAAGTAGTTTAGCAGACAAAGGATGGGGACAATTGGGATATTTACTGTCTGGAAGCCTTTTTAGGATTGGTGAAATCAATTTGTAGGCAGCTAAGAGTCAGCTGTGTGTTTGTAAGGGGGAGAGAAAGGCAGAATATACAATCAATAAGAGGGAATATTACCGTTATAGGGTGAATATGATGAAAATAGAAGCACAGACACTTATAAGAAACGATATAAAATGAAGTAGAACTAAGAAAACAATACATGCAGTGATTAAAACAATGTAAACAGCAAGCACAAAAAACACTGAAACAATATTGCAAAATTATAATGACCAAGTTTGGTTCCAAAGGAGAGATCTGAGAGGACACTTCTCCCTATTTCTGGGTAGGGGTGAAAAATAAAGAGTGTGGAAAAGCGCATATGTTAGCAGACTTTTTGAATGTACCATAAGTTTTGCCAAACTATTTTTTCTTCCTCTTTGTTCTTAAGGAATGCTTTCCTTACATTGGGACATATAGATAATGTGTAACTAAAACATATAGTTATTTTAAAGAAGAAAACAAAAATGGTTGCTACGTCCTGGACAATTGGAAGACATGTTTACTCAAGTCTTACTGTGACACATCATTATGCCACCAAGGGAAGCCAGGCTCTCCAAGGTAATGCTAATGGCAGGTGAGCTGTGGGTCAATCCTATGGAGCTCAAAAGGTTGTCCAGCCTGGCAAAATCTGGAGACTCATCATTCCCAGACTGGCTACAAGATGACGAGATTATGTAAAATGATGATCAGACAAAAATCAAATCAGATAATGTGGTTCAAGTGCTTTGGAAACCTTAACATACTCCATAACTGCCAGCTATGATGGAGCATTCAATTATATAGCAAATCACAAAAATGATGCACTATGACAGAGACGTCACAAGTGTTCCCAGAGGAAGTACTCACAGTGAAGAAACTACATATCCTCTAAGTACTGAAGAAAGTAAAAATGGAAATCAGACTGCATTATTTTCAGAAAGAAAATGAAACAGAGATAATCCAGAGGACATGTTTGTCAAGAAAGACAATTAAGACAACCTCAAAGGCAGGCAAAACCAAAAACATCACAAGGTTTTGTTTTTCCTTTTAACATAGACAGGAAAGCTTAAAAGGAAAAGTATCTTTAAAGAGAAAGACATATAAAAGACAGAAGAAGAGAAAAATAAACATGGAGGGGTGAGGAGGGGAGAAAGGCTGCAATCCAGAGTCCAGAAAGGTAAGCATCAAATAAAAGGAACAAAAGGAAGACAAGGAAAAGTGCTACAGATTTGTTGAAGCTCAAGAGCGCCTCAATGAGAACCCTCAGACAACAGATCATCAGCTGTCAGACCTGCCTCCTAGTGCTAGGGCCTGTCAGGAAGGCTGCCCTCCTACCATTTCAAAAGGACTTCCATCTTCCTGATCCACTAAGCCCTTGTTGGCAATGACTTCCATTGGCCTTCACTCACTCACCTTGACAAATGCCTCCCAGGACTTCTCTTTCTGCTATCCATGGTGTGCCTCCTCTCTCCAACTGGGAGATCACATGAGGTTTGGGGGCTGGCAGTCCTGATAGGGAAAGCAAGGGCAAAGGGCTAAGAACAGAAAGCCATCTCAGAATGCATTGCAGCCCCTTTCTCTTTAACAAGAAGAGGGCAGGCAGCGATTAACACCAAGGACCCAGGACCTGGGAAGGATGCTCTATCCTGTGCTGCTCCCAGGCAATCTGGAGGTAAGCTGACTGAGCCCATGGGATCAGATTTCAGGCTACAGGGGCCTGTAGGAAGGGCCTGTAGGGGTGATGTGGTCTCACCCCTTCACTGTAGAGAAGAGAAACTTGAGTTGCTGTAGAATTAAAGAAAATCAGTTTACTGTGATCCTGGCTACAGGAAGGGAAATCTTTCATGTCTAGGGGTCTGATTTCAGGGGGAAAAATCTCTGCCCTGAGGGAACCCAGTAGGGGAAGTGCCACAAAGCTGATGTCTAGTTGCATAAATCAAACACCCTTTCCTTGGGGCCAGGAAGCAGCAACACTTAGATCCCCCATTACCAGAAGGACACAGAGAGGCAGCATGGTGCTATGGCCATCATGCTGCTCTTAGAAAGAAGCTCCTAAAAGGCAGGAACTCTTTCATTCATGTGCCTGTATCCCCAGCACCTAGCATAATGCCTTATATCTCAGAGGTGCTTAATCCATGCTTGGGAGAGTCAGGGGAGACTGATACTCAAACTGTTGCTTAGACACTCCTAAAGTGTGGGGCCAATGGAAAGGCATCTAGTGTCTGTCTCTCTCTCTCTCATGCTTGGCACATGGAACCCATTTTATAAAGATTTACTGTCCTCTTCTGTAAAATAGGGATGACTGCAGTACTGACCTCACAGGTTTGGGGTAGGATCAAACAATACAAGATACAGTTATCACGATCTCCAACCCCTGAAGTACAATACAAACCTCAGCCATAATCCCTATCACCATCACCATTCATGACTATTCCTACACACTAAGATAAAGTCCAACTTAGCACTTCAGCCAGGTCATAGCCTTTACAAGAAAGAACACAAGGCTAGCCCAATGGATAGACACCAGCTCACAGAGGCAAGTTGTCCTTACCAAGGGAGACAAAGTTCTGATAGTTCTCCAGCATCACCTCCCTGTACAGCTCCTTCTGGGCTGGCTTCAGGTGCCCCCACTCCTCCTGGGTGAAGTCCACAGCCACATCCTGGAATGTCACCAATTCCTGAAAGAATCAAAATTTCTGCTCACTCAGGGACCATGAGGACAACAGGAAGCTGGCTGGTTCTAGGAACTGTGTGTGTTCCACCTCTAGTGTTTCTAGAGAACTCACCTTGTACAAAATTCTCTTGTCACAGAGTTAGCAGTAACAGCAGCAATTTCATTACAAAAACTCCTTTCTAAACAGATCCACTACATTAAACAAAGTCCATTACCTACTGATACATTCTAGGTAAAATAATGAGGATGGCCACAAAGAATACATGAAAACGTAAGCTCTTGTCAGTACTAAATAACAACAGTTTGTTTTTTCTCTCATAAAGCATCATTCTCCTTGTCAAAAATGGTGAAGAGAGAGGCAAATGGTGGTGACTTTGAATCAGAGGTTGCCATAAGAACTGTATTTTGGGGTGAAATGTCAAGTGACATGGATGGGAGTGGCAACAGCATATTAACATGGAAAACGGCAAGAGTTAAGCTGCATAGGCAACTTGATAGCCTCAGGACCCCTTTCTACCCTTAAAAATCACTGAAGATAATACCACCCCCAAGGGCTTTTGTTTATGTGGCTTAGATCTATCAACATATGCCTTATTAAAGATTAAAATATGTTAGTATTGTCATGAAAATAATTCTGACTTCATGGACCCATTGAGAAGGTCCTAGGGACTCCAGGACCCCACTTTAAAGACTGCAAGCGCAGAGTGGTAGTAATGTGTATAGCAGGTTCACTGAGCCTGTATCCTGGGGCCGTCTGTCGGCATCTGGTAAAGCCCAGGGGCCCCCTCTCAGGTTTTGAAGTGCATAAAATACAATATGTATGATTAGAAAGGAAGATACATTCAAATATTTATAAAATAGTAAAACAAGTACAAGAGCCCCCCCTAAAATCTATCCATGGAACCCTTGGGGGTCCATGAACCCCAGGTTGAAGTATAGCCTTGAAATCAGACCATATGAAGCTCCTTTGAAGAAGCAGGAATAGTTAGCATAGATAACAAAGAGACCACAGCTAGCTTCAAATATCTGAACAGCTGTCATGTGGAAGATAAAATGTCTCTTCGGGCCTTAGAGGGCAGAGCCTGCAATGATGGCTGGAACATATAGAGGGAGATTTAGATTTAAGACAAGGAAAAACTTTCTACTAATTAAAGTGTCCTCAAAGTGCAGCAGACACCTATAGGAAGTAGTGAGCTTGTCCTTACTGTAGGTCATCAAAAAGAAGCAGATGACCATGTCTGGTCTGTGAAGAGTAAGATTCCTATTGGGAGTGTGAGGAGGATGAGATAGGGCAGGACAAGTGTAGCCTCTTACACACACAAACTGCAAGACCGTAGGTAAATCGTTGACTTCTCTGAGCTTTAGGAAATGACCAGAGATTTAATAATCAAATGTAAGTGGGTTGGGGGCGTCTGCATGGTACACAGGAAGGTGCCCCAAACCAACCAAATCACAGCTCCTAGGGCACTTGGTCATCTATTTCCTTATGACTACAAACAGATCTACCTTTCTATTTGCAATAACATACGTATTTATTCTTTTCTGGGGTTTATTTCGTATTTTTTTCACAGCACTTGGCAAAGTACATTATACAGCTGGTTCAAAGAACAAGCAGAGTTCATAAGCAGGATTCCCAATATCCTGTAGCCTAATCACTCAGGCAGCTAAATGGCTCGATATAGCACTGGTCTGGAACAGGGAAGACCTGAGTTCAAATCTAGCCTCTGACACTTAAAAAGCTGTTCTTAAGTCACTTAATTTATTTAACTTAATCCACTGGAGATGGAAATGGCAAACCACTCCAGGAGGTCTGCCAAGAGAACTCCACAGGATCATGAAGAGTCAGACAAACCTGAATGGCTGAGTCATGATAATAACAACAGAAATAACCCAGAGACCTCGGTTGTTATAGTATCTGCAACGGGTGACCTTAGAGGATGACAGTTAGAAGATGGGAGCCGAGCAAAAGCAGGGTAATTTATACAGTAACAACTTTGTAAAAACAAACAACTGTGAAAGACTCTGATAAACAATGACTGCACTACAATTCCAGAGGATCCATGCTGACAAATGTTACCCATCTCCTAATAGAGACATGATGGACTGAGACATGATTTTCGGACGTGGCCAACATGGGAATGTGTTTTGTATGACTATATATATCTGTAACTAGGAGTTTTAGTTTTCTCGCCTTTTTTTCATGTGGAGGGAAAAGAAAAATGGATCTTCATTTGAAAATAAAAATTTAATTAAAAAAGAGGTGATCCTGAATGAAACTTGAACCTCAGTTTATCATGTCAGATAAAGAAAGTTGGTCTATGTAATCTCTTCCAGCCCTAATGATCTATGAACTCTATGAAGTCTGAGTAGTCAGTCATTACAGGAAGAACCTCTGGTCATCCCTGGATGGGACTTCATAGAGTGGAGAGGTTGGAGAACAAGGGAAAGAAATGTGTGCACACTGTGAGAAACAAGGTGGCATATTTCCGGAAAGAGAAGAAGCCATAACTTACCATTGACCTGGCCATCAGAAGCCCAGATGTCATTCTCTACTTCCCTTTCTTGGGGAATGGCAAAATCTGCAAACCTATCATCAGGGAAAAGAAAGAATTCATGAAGAAGACAAAATTCACACAGTAAAACTTAACACACTCTATTCCAGGTGTGTAAGAACAACCAGCTCCTTCTATGATCAGAAGGGCCATGGACATTAGCTCCAGGGACCCTTCTGTCCATCTAACAGGTTCCAAGGAACAAAACTCTGGCTACAGAACTGGAACACGTGGGTTGAGTTCTAGCAACTCACCAGAGTCCAGCACTGAGAATTCAAACGAGCTCTTCTGGGTCTCTGCTGACCCCTTAACGAAAAAACGTTCATTACTTTCCACCCAGGACCTAACATGTGGAAAAACAGTTTGCTGAATTCCCAGGGACAACGATGATCTCTAGGAGAGGGTGTCAGAAACAGGAAGCAGGAGCTTACAGGAAAGACAATTTATCACACTTGTTCGGGAAGGTGCCAACACCGAGAGCAGGAGACGGAACGAAATCACAATCGAGACCGCACGAAGCGCCAGAGGGCACGGGAGGCAGACCGAAAGCCGGGGTCCCTGACCAGGCTTAACAGGCCCCTTAACTAGCTTGCCTCAGTTTCCTCGGCTGGAAAATGACAGCTCCCAGGAAGTGCGGAGGAACAGCTCAACCGCAGGCCTGGGGCAGGGGCGGCAGGAGCCCAGGCCGGACTCTTTCCTGAGCCACCAGAACCGCAAGCCAGGACCTCCAGGGCCCAGGGTCCTCGGCGGTCACCACAAAGCCTCCCCGCCGGGGGCCAACCCTGGGGCAGGCTCTGTGGATGACTCGGAGTCGGGGGCCAACCCTGGGGCAGGCTCTGTGGATGACTCGGAGTCGGGGGCCAACCCTGGGGCAGGCTCTGTGGATG
>CM053771.1:6575813-6612217 GCA_028658325.1 Potorous gilbertii | reverse complement strand
CCCGAGACACCGGCGGGAGGGAGGCCCCTAGGCCGGGCCGGCGCCGCTCAGCTGCTCCCGCCCCTCCCCCCGCGGGCTCACGTGCCCCCTCCTCCCCCCCCCAGAGCCTTACCGCGCTCCTCCCACCTCAGGCTCGGCTCCCCCGCCGCCCCGGACGCGCCCCGAGCCAGGCCGCTCCTTCCGCACCAGCCCCGGCCCGGGCCCAGCTCCCGCACGACCGCAGCGGCCTCCGGATCCGCCCGACTCCGGAGAACGCGACGCCACGCCGCCGGGGCCGCGCACGCCCGCGGGCACGCGCGCGCACACGCTCGCGCACGCCCCCGGAGAGGAGCTGAGCCTGGGCCGGACTAGGCCTCCCCTCCCCCCGCGCCTTCCCTCCCCGGCTCCTGCGCGCGCTCACGCACTCTGGCCGCACGCAGGAACGGGCTCCGGGGCGGCTTCTCTCTGCCTGCCCGACTGTATCGAGCCACGAGCCAGTTGCGTGGGAAGACCGGCGCCGCAGAAGACACGGAGAACGCGCGGCGTGACCCCAGCGTGCCCTCGCAGAAGCATTCTGGGAAATGAAGTCAGCCCTTAAAAGGAAGGAGGCGCCGAGGGGGCTTGGGAGGAGGCCTATGAGGAGTCTGGGAAATGTAGGCGCGAGGAGCCTTCTGCGCAGACGCGTAGCCCTCTGCCACGTGGCGCCTTCAAGGATGCCTCCGTCCCTCCTCCTTTACCCTCTCCCGCTCCTTGCGCTCTCCACCCCAGAGCTTCTCCTTCCCCAAGTTGGGGGCGGCCCTCCTATCCCAGAGCCATCTTGGCTGGTGGTGGCATGGAGCAGGCAGGAGGGGGCAGGGACAGGGTTTGGTTAGCCTCTAATGCCCACGGGGCACAGGACCCCTGCTGGTCCCGGGAGTCAAGAAGCTGCCTTTTTGGCAGTGGGATGCCCAGGAAGTGGCTCCTCCCGCAGGTTCCAGAGACTCACCTGGTTCAGGGCCCTGAAGAATTCGGTAGCTTTTAGTAAAAGATTTGATAATACGGTAAAAATAAGAACAAAAGCTATAAGACTCCAGCGCCCTGCCGCCCCCCAAAAGGGAAAACAACGCCTGACCATCGCTGCAACTATCAACATCCCAGAGAAAGAGTGGATCCGATTGGAAGTAGGGTTAGACGGCAATGGCAGAGGCACACTCGCCATTGGATTTACTCACTGAGAAAGTATGCTTACAACCACTTCTACTGCAGGACCTAATGGATGCTTTCTCTTGTTTCCCCAGAGACCCTAGGTTTTTCTGATAATACTCTCTTGCTTCTACTTGTCTAATTCTTCTTATGTCTTATCTGCCAGATTTTCATCCCCATCATTCCCACCGACTCAAAGGTGCTTCCCAAAGCTCTTTCCTGGGACCTTTTCTCTTACCCGAGTCCACTGAGTTTTGAAACTTAGCTTTCGCCTAGGATATCATATAGGTACTGCAAGGATGACTGACACACAATGAGTAGAGGAGGAACTCTTATCCTGTGGGGCAGAACCAGGAGCAATTAGAGGGGGAGTGGCATTGCATGTTACATAGAAGCAAACTGGGCTGGATGTTAGAAACTTTCTAACAATTGGAGCAGCCCCCAGATGGAATGAACTACCTCAGGAGGCAGTGCAATCCACCGGTATTGGAAATCTTCAAGCGGAGAGGCTAGATGACAACTTGCTACAGAGGACATGAAAAACAGAAAGGACATGCTTTTTCAAGACCTGCTGAGGCAGGTGTTGACATGGGTCAAGCTAACCAGTGAGTGAGTCAAACTCTACGTACCCTCCATCACTTTTAACTTTCTACTTATTATCTACTCTTGTTGTGGTTCCAGATGCAGCCACAAGACATCTGGGAACAGAAGCTTCATTAGATGTTTACCTCATGGTTTGAGCCAGAAAAAGAAACATTTAACAAACAAGGCAATAGTTAAGCCAGCATAAAGAGGAAAAAGATGACACATACCAAATGCATCATGTCAGGGCTTTGCAGTGGTCTCTTCTTGCTGGAGTTTGAAGTGAGTGTTATACTAGACTTGATATGGGGGTAAAGTCTGCAGTGCTGTTGGCAGTTGAGCAAAAAATTGGTGGACTCCCTAAGAACTATAAGCTGGGCTTCCTTTGGATGAGATAAATTCTTCCCTAGCCTCAGGTAAGGGGGGAAACAAGTTTGAGGTATACAATAGAAATTGTGCCCTATCTTGACCTCCAGGACTGAGTGGGATAAGATTGAGCTAGGGTATAGCCACTTTCCAGTGGACAGAAAAAGAGACTTTGTACTTTCACTGGAGTCAGGTTATACCCATTGATTGCTTTGAGGTCATGGTTCTCATTCCATCTGTATTGTTTGGGCTGCATTCACTCTCCCAAACTCCACTACATTAGCAGGTAGGATCTCCAGAGTGCAGGGTAACTCTACAGGTTTGAAGTTTTCCAATACTATAGCTCCCCACCCCATCTGGTGTATTTCCCCCATTGGCAATCAATCCAGTGACCATGTCCTTACTATCGTCTAACCAGTGCTAAATGTCCCAGTATAATTTTGTACTGTTAGACTTTAGTATTAGTATTAACTAATAAACATAAATTAACTTTGCAAAGGGATATTTACTGAGAAGATACAACTAGAAATCTCAAAAAACCAAGAACCTATTCTCCTTTACTCCCTCTGTCTCTGGGGAGAGTGAACTCAATGTCGTGACAAAAACATTCAATCCATCATATTTACTTCTGGGTTTAGTGGAGTTGTTAGACAACTTGTTCCCTTATAAAACGGAGTGTCTCTGCTTAAGGGTCAATCCACAGCTACAAAGGGGCAAGTAAATCATTCCTAAGGCCTGTTTCCTCATCAGACTCAGCTGCTGTGACTATCAGCTCACAGTCAGAATCCAGTTGTTGACCTTCTGATGGCTTTTCAAGATATGTCAAAACCCACAAAGTTATAACCTAATTTGTCCTATCTGTGGGATCTAAAAATTGTTCATTCTGCAATAAAAGATACCGAAGTAGAACTCTGAGCCAATAACCACTTATTAAAGAGACCAGACCCCCTTCTATGACTGGGACCTCAGATCTTCCTCATGATCTGAGATGCCCCTGTACTCCAAGGCCTTAATTTTATAGTGCTTGGTATCTAGATGATACAAAAGAGTCAAAGTAAAATCAACTCTCATTGTTTAATAGACCTTGATTTTACCCTCCAGGAGAGTCAGAGGTGATGGCCACAGCATACACAAAGCAAAGGTCATTTCCACTGTCTAAGAGGTCATAATATGCAGGTGCAAGAGAGGGTGATCTAGAGGTATAAAAATAAGTTGGAAGACTTTCCATATCATTAGGTCATCTGCCACACAGGGCTTGGTCACTATGATTAGGCAAAAAGAGCGTGGAGGTCTGAGGATCTCCCACCCTCTCAGGCCTTGCTCATTTACTTATCAGGCCAAATTTTGTTCTAGGCAAGTAAGCTTTATAAACTGTAGTTTAAAGTTTGGGGCCTAATATAAAGAATCAAACCATATCTAATTATCTCTAAATATAAGATACATAAAATATATATTATTTATTATTTTATATATTCTTATATATATTATTAATATTAGTTGATTAAACTGACTAAATGTATATTAATAGACAAGCATAACAAATAATTACTACCTCTAAGAAATCACAATAAACTGAATAATACTAATTGGAAATAAACCAGAGATCTAAATGTCTTAATTAATCATCTATCACATGTCTCATTCATCTAAGATGAGGAAAGTATAAACACTTCAGAGACAAGACACATTTGGCACCATGTTTACTCAGCCACACAGGAGCTGGGAGAGAACATAAAGTCCCCCACCTGGAGGCCCACAGCCTTGCTCACTACCAGGGAAGAAAGGGAATCCAATTATTTCAGTCTTTTGTATGCACACTCATTTTTTTCAGTACCACACAGTAAAATAGGGAAAACACCCCTCTATCAAACATCTTTGGAAGCAGTCTCACCAAACCTCCACATGTGCAGCTGCACACAGAAAAATTGAGATCTCAGGGGGTCCATGAAACAAAGGAAGGAAAGAACTCCTGTTCTATATGGAAAGTTGATGTGACGAAGTCTTCTCAAAAGCTCATTTTCCATGTAATTCAGCAGCACGTTGGTTTGCAATGTGCTCAAAGTTTCAGTGCTTTTAATAATGAATATTCAATTTGGCCAGTGGGGGAATTGCACTCAATCATTCCTACATTCACTTCCTCTTAACACATTCCTACATTCACTTCCTCTGGCACACTGTGTAAGAAGCATGCTCACTCTAGAAAGAAAAATACTCGTTGTGAAGTCAGAAAGTTCTCATTTTATTATACGTTTATTTTACATTCCCAGTGAATGGTTACCTCCTAAATGGGGAGTACACTTGCTCAGACAGATTCCATGCTTTTTATGCTGTTCCTGCCCCCTGATTGTTAGAAATAACCATCTTACCAAGAATTTCACTTGGCCATGAGTGAATTTAGGAAAAAAAAGATTTTTATTTCACATCATTTCTGATGGATGACTTGGCCTTGAGTCGCTTGTGAAAAGGGCCAGGTGCAAACACATTCTCAAGGTAATTACCAACTCTTTTATAACCATCCTGATTCAAATTTTCCCCCTTGCTCTCTATTGGGTAGATGCAACCACTTGAACCTCCCACTTCATGTTCTCCTATCTGATAGGTTCCCCCTCAAACAACTCGTTAAGAATGGGTACAAGCTTCTGACCTTTTACCTGATCAGAAGCCTGGTTCTGCTTGGTCACAGCTCTGATTAGCATTCAAAGTTGGAAGTTTTAATCCTGTAGAAGCAGAATTCCTTCTTTTATTTTCCACAAATACCTCCTCTTTTCATCCTCATATACTTTATTCTTTAGAAAAGAAAGTACCAAGTCAAAAAAAACTTTTAGTTTCCTACTCCATGTCTGCATCAGATAGCATGAGAAAGATTTTTCCTCTCTTGCTAAGAGATTTGACAAAAGTGGTGAGTTTGAAGATTCAACCCAGGATATCAATGATAAAAGTCCCATTATGTAAGACCCCCATCTGGGTTAATATACTTCATCTTCATCCTTTGTGAATGAGACCTGTTCTGGAAGTTTTTGTTTTTGGTTTGGTTTTTTTTTTTGATATACAGGAAAAGGCCTTCTCGGAACAAAGACAAATAGTAGATATACTGATTTTTAAGTGGCCAACATCCCCCATGACCCCTATGAGAAGTTCTCTCACATTAGCCACCAGTATGGCTTCAAATCATGTTTCATATAATTTCTGTGAAAACAAAATTCAATCATCCCTTACAACAGTAAGTGTTTAATAAATACTTGCTGACTGACTTGCTCCCAATTGGCCATGATCTGCCACTACGAATATTCTTGGTTGACTGCCCAGCACTACTCTAAGCAAGCAGAATGAACTATGTTAACAAATGGCTCCAGTGTCATATTACAAAGGATGAGTTGGATGTTGCATGACCTTTGGAAGGTCTATCAGATAAGCCTCCACCATGGACAAATTGGCAATCACTGATTTATGCGATGTCTGACATTGAATCTTGACTTGTTAAAAGTGATTCACCAGAAACAGGGAAGTCAGAGTCCAGGACACCTGTGAAGAAATTACTCAGCTTAGTACTGTCCAGAAAAGGTACTCCTATGGTTAGAGGAACAACTACCTTACAACACTTTACAATAGGCCTTTCCTAAACCTTGTCAGCTCATTTAAAAAAATAGCAGTATCTTTCCAACATTACATATACAGGATGCTTGTTATTTTTCTGGTTCCCTTACAAATGTTTTTTATGTTTTAAAGGTAAAACTACCTATTACTTTGGGTATATTAGAAAACAAGGAGTTAATGTACTGAGATATGTGGAGAGGTGGGATTACAGCCCATCTCCTTGATTATATATCCCATGGTGGTTCAGAGAAGGAAGACTTATGGGTGAAGGATAAAGAGAGGGTTATATGTGAAAGAAGAAAAAAATGAAACTGGTGAAATTTGTTTAATTAACACATAAAACAATATAAACAACTACAACAATGGAAATGAAAAGAATCACAAAAGAAGTGAATGTTGCAAAATTACAAAGAACAAGTAAGGATCTAAAGAAGAGATAGGAGAAGACTCTTCGCCACCCCACCCCTTTGCAGAGGTGAGAAGTCCAATGTAGAGGCATTACACATTGCTTTTGATAACCATTTAATATCATTTTTGAATTTTACTAAGGGCCAGTGTTTGAATTAATCAATCAGAAGAAGAGCATGGACCCAACAGCCTCTTGTTTTCTGAAGTAAACTCAGAGAATGCATCTTAATATGTCAACAAGGTGACATAGGAAGTGGTGAGAGGTGAGAAGTCCAATGTAGAAGCATTACACATTGCTTTTGATAATCATTTAATATCATTTTTGAACTTTAATAAGGGCCAGTGTTTGAATTAATCAATCAGAAGAAGAGCATGGACCCAACAGCCTCTTGTTTTCTGAAGTAAACTCAGAGAATGCATCTTCCTATGTCAACAAGGCCAGATGAGGTTGACTTAGCCTTTTTTGTGAGACTCTTAACCAGAGACACTAGCTTAAATAATGGGATTTTTTCCACATCTCAATATTTTGTGGACATATATTATGTTATGACACATTAATGGTAAAGAAAACACAGTCATAATTTTAATTGAAACTTTGCCAACTCTCTTATCTTATTGTATTTGCAACTTATTTATCTAAGAAACTTCCTTTCTCATGGTATATAGTTAAACACATAAAGAGACCATAAATCTAAGGGATACAGTTATTCTTGGATTGTCCTAAAACAGATTTAAGCCTGGTCATCCTTGTAACAGACAGAAGTTTTCTTCTGGCTCCATGATCATGTATCTGCTAGCTTTAAGGGAATAAACAATATGAATTTACATATCACCAAGCCTGTTTGCCTCTTTAACCAAAGTAAATTATTAAATATATAAAATATGTTGACACATTTAATTTTTTTGATGTCATGATGAGTTATGCTGTTTTTTTTTCCCCTCTTTCTCTTTTCTTTTTTTCTTTTAAAAACACTATATGTTGTATAGGATAACTCTGGGAAGGATAAGGGGAAGGATACAGGGGGAAACTTTAATGATGTAAAAAAAATCAACAAAAACTTATTTTGAGAAATTAGAATATGTAAGTTTTTAAAGTTTACAAATACTATTCTCAACAAATCTGTAAAGTAGGTGGTGAAAGTATGATTCTTCTCTTTCTATGGATAATGAAAGAGATACAGAGATGTTAAGTATTCAAGGTTACATAGCTTGTTTTGGAGGCCTGGATAGCTTGAAGAATCTAGTGAACTGACCAGAGCCTGGAGCAGCTAAGTGTTAAATCTGAACTCTGAAGCAAAGCCTTGGTAGAATTAGGTGGTGACTCCAAACACTTCTTAAAAATGAAGCCAGGGATGGATCTGAAAGGCCATTTCATCAGACTTGTTCTTTATGGGAAAATTGATGCCCATATCCATGTTTCTGGTGATAAGCACCTCCACAGACTCCTAGACACTGGAGAGAAAGAGAAGTCCTGATACATGTGCACTCTTCCCTATTTGTTTCCCTCCCAGCCATACACCCGGGGAAGGACACAGACACACCAGTTTAATGCTAAGAAGACTTCACCTCTAGAGACAAAACCAATGTCCTTGTACCTGCTCCAAGATCCTACAACTTCTTTTAGGAGTCTTACTCTCTTTCCCAACAATACAAGCCATCAAAATTCAGTCAGAGAACCTAATTACTTCACTGGTAACCGACAGCTGCTTTTCCTCCTCATATATTACCCATTTGTGACAATCACAAAATGACATCACAAATGTCTCTCTCTTAGTCATTGTTGGCAAGATTCTTCCTAGAGTCCTCCTTAATAAAGTGATCCTTCACCTGGAAGACAGTCATCTACCTGAGAGCCAGTATGACTTCTGAGGAATAGTCGATGTGGTGTTTGTTGCCCAACAACTCCAGGAAAAATGCCAGGAGCAGAACAGAGGTCTGTACACAACATTTGTAGATCTGACCAAGGCCTTTGATACTGTTAGTTGTGAAAGCTTATGGAAAATTATGTCAAAGTTTAGTTGCCCAGAGAAGTTCATCAGTATTGTATGTCAATTTCATGATGGCATGTTTGCCCAGGTTCTGGATAGTGGACCATCACTTCCTAGTCACCAATGGAGTGAAACAGGGCTATGTGCTTGCTCCCATGCTTTTTAGCATGATGTTTTCAGTCATGTCAAATGCCTTCAATGAGGATGAACACGGCATCAAGGTCAGATACCACATTGATAGTAAATTCTTCAATTTGTAAAGGTAATGAGCCTTTTTTTTTCTGTTTGTAGATGATTGTGCACTAAATGCAGCTTATGAAGCTAAGATGAAATAAAGTTAATTAACCGACTTTTCATTGTCTGCACCTGGCCCCACCACAGACCACCACTCTGTTCCCACTGTATTCTGTACAAAAAGTCCATCTTGCCTCCATTAAAGTGCTCAGATTCTTTAAGAATCTGGCCTTCTTGTATTTGCCATACCAATGCTCAGAGGAGCAAAGCAATATCCCCACCCCTATGACCAATTGCCCCAGGCAAATGCCAGGGACCTGGGCCACAGGGGAAAGTCCAGGGCTTTTCCTTTTTCGGAGTCCAGATCCCAAAGACATGGTCTTTTCCTTTTAGGAATTCAGATCTCATTCCCATCATTAATAGGAAATGAGCTACCTGAACCAACATAACCCAAACATGGAGGCCATGTTAACCAGTGGCAGAAAGGAACTGCCTCCCTTCCAGGTCAGTGGAATGGTTTTCTGCCACAGTCATCTACCTTCCTCTCAGACCATCATTATAGCTGTAGGATCACTTGCTCCAGAAGTCTTCTTCTATAATAATGTACTATACTTTACCAATAAGTTGTCAGTGATTTAATTTCCTAAGTCTCCAGCCTCAATTAGGACTTATATATTTGGTTTCTCATCCAGTCACACGCATTGCCACAGTGGCACAAGACAATACAATGGGTATCTCTCTCATTAGAATGTGAGCTTTTTGACAGCAGGGAACATCTTCCCTTTCTGTTTGTATCCCCTGTACTTAGCACAGTGTTTTAGACATAGTGCCTAATAAATGCTTCATTAATGTATATTCTGTTCTACTGCTTTCCTCATCCACAGTGCTAAGCAAGCTATTGCCACTAGGCCAAGGGGCTTTGAAAACCTTAAAGGACTACGTGTATCAGTTATTCTCATCCTTCTTATTTCATTTTATCTTTTTAATGAGTGTCAGATAGAATTAGCTTGAGAACAAGTCACTATCCTGCTGCTAGACTTTCCCATTTAATGTTCTGTAAGACATTTTATAGTCCAGGTGGATAAAATGGCTTTTTGTAATTGAATAAGCTTCCTTGAATGGTCTTAACACTAACTAAGCAAGCTGCTTCTGCTAGCTGAGCTACTCTGCCAATATTAAAGCATAATATAAATTATCAGTATTATATAATTGGGCTGAAAAAAGGGCCATCGATTCACTCAAATCAAGTCTGAGGGAAAGATAGCTACTGAAGAAGTGAAAAAGGTGGTGGTGGGGAAACAAGAGGGGGGCCAGAGAAACTAAGACTGGCAAACTGAAATTGTCAGATGGGGATACAAATATTGGGTGAGAAAGAAAAATAGGAAAATTTAGAAGCAAAGAAAAGGTGCCAAGGAAAAGGGTGAATAGTCATAGGGGTAGGGATATTACTTTGCAGGTAGATGAAGTATGATTAGGAAAATTGGTGAGGTCCAAGATCAGGGCAATCTAATACAGTGTGAATGAGTGTCAGTGCAAAGACTAAGATTGTAGGAGAGACAGTTGGTCCAAGTTGGTTAGGACATGTTAAGTAGAGCCAGCTGAAGTATGTCATAAAGAAATAAGGTCATATGTTATGACCACATTTGGTTTCACAGACCTACTGTTAAGTCATGAAACATCCTGAAGGCTGGAAATAATAAAAGGAACAATTTTAACTTCTACATTCTCCACCAATTTGAAAAAATGGATCAGTCACAATGGTGCTGACTGCTTCCCTTCCCCTTTCTTTGCTTCCTGTGATGAGACCAAAGTTTGGATTTTAAATTCCTATCAGCAAAATATTTCTTATGCTTGGAAACAAGATCCCTGTGCTTGTCGAGCTTACAGTAAGTTGTTGGTTGGCTCACTCTGCATGTTAGAGTCATGGTTTTAGCTCGGACTTAAACCTTAATGAAAGTGCCATTCCAGGTTGGCACTTCCTATAGTTTAGTTCCACTTAGATTACTGGGTAGGCCAGAGGGATTGTCATCTCTCTTCCTATGAGACTCATGTCAATCAATCACCATTTGATTGGCACCTACTATGTGCCAGGAGCTGTGGTAAATTCCCAGGATACAATAAGAGACAAAAGACAGGCTCAGCTCTTAAGGACCTTACAGTCAAATCAGGGAGATACTACACAAACAAATATATACAAAGCAAACAATATACAAGATAGGTAGGAAATGATTAACAGAGGGAAGGCACTAGAATTAAGAGGGGTTGTGGAAGGCTTCTAGTAAAGGATGGGAATTTAGCTGGGACTTAAAAGATGCTAAAGAGGTCAGGAGCAGGGTGATTGCCCTAGACATGGGGGACAACCAGAGAGAATGTCCAGAGTCAAGAAATAGAATATCTTGTTTGTGGAACAGCCAGGAGGACAGTGTCATTGGATCAAAGAGTAAATGATGAAAAGTAAGGTGTAAGAAGACTGGAAAGGCAGGAGGGAGTGGGTTATAAAGGGTTTTAAATGCCAAAAAGAGTCTTTTGGATTTAACCCTAGATGTGACGGGGAATCACTGGAGTCTGAGTAGTGGAGGGACATGATCAGATCTGTGCTTTAGGAAAATCACCTTAGTGGCTTAATGAATTGGAGGGGAGAAGAGACCATGAAATGACAAGGATCTATAGCAGAATGGGTTCAGTGTCAGAGAAGAAAAAGGGCCTTATCTGAGAGATATTGCAAAGGTAAAATCAACAGGTCTTGGTCACAGACTGCATACAGGGGTTGAGGGAGGAATCCAGGATGACACCCAGGTTTGTGATAGAAGGATTTACTGCCCTCTGCAATACTAAAGGAAGGAGGGAAACAGAGTAGGAACCCTTGGAATTGCTGGGGTTAATCAAATGATTAGGAATTTGAAAATAATATGTCAAGACTCACAACCAGGTCCTAAGGACAAGACCTATCATAGAATCTTAGGGTATGGAAGCATCTCAGAAGCTATGTAGGGTAGGTAACCTATGCCTGAACAAGAATACCTTCTACAACCTGACAAATGTTCAGCCAACCTTATTGTACCACATACACCTGGCTTGCTGGCATGTGGGTTGCTTACCCAATGGGAAGACTATAACAGCAGACTAGACCAGCCACAGGTTGATTATGGCTCTAATGGGGGGTACCTATTGCTATTGCTTGGGAGGGGCAATAACAAGAAAATGGAAAATGAGATCAAAAGGTTTATTTCATCATGAGTACTAAAGAAGAGAAGACATTTTAGTGTGTTATAGGACAGAATAAAATGTGTAGGTATGAACAGGGTAAATGAGCCAAGGCAGGGATGTAATAAGAAAGTTAAGGACAAGTGGGTTACATAAGGATTGACTTGAGCTTTTGTACATGTTTCTGTTAGGGACTTGTAAGTAGAAAAATGCTGATTGTTAGGACCAAGTCTCTGAGCCCACTGAAAACTGGTTCTCTTTATTTTTCAATATGGTTAGGGTATTCCCAACAGTGCTCATTCATCATCCTTTATGTATTTCCTCAGCAGTTAAGATATAACCATTATTTATGAATATAGTAATTCTCTGGAATTCCTGTATAGGTGCTATTAAAGATCCTATACTTATGTAGCTCTATTGCCACTTAATAGAAGCCAATGTGTATTCCAGGGAAAAGGGATGTCAAAGATGACCATATTTTTCTCTCTTGAAGCACCAAATAATAGATCATGAAAAAAAATCAGACATCTGGATTCAATGTTTAACAAATGACAAGATTATATGAAAAACTGCTCACAGTATTACATCCCCAAAGTTAACATTCCGTATAAAGTCTCTGAAGGATAAAATATACACTCTATAGTTGTCTCATAGTAACTTCACAGAGTTTTTCTCCAATGTGAATTCTCTGATGTGTCCTGTAAGCTGGTGCTAAAGGCTTTCCTATATTTGTTGCACCTTAGGAGAGTCTCACTACTATTGATTTCTGACGTTTGTTCTACAAGGTGCAATTTCCAGATGAAGTTTTCTCATATAATTTATGTTTAAAGGGTTTCTCTCTTGTATGAATTTTCTTATGTGCATTATAAGTTTGCTTCTGCCTGAAGGCTCTTCCACATTCATTACATTTAAAGGGTTTCTCTCCAGTATGAATTCTTTCATGTTCAGTAAGGTAGTCCCTCTGAGTGAAAGCTTTGCCACATTCATTACATGCAAAGGGTTTCTCTCCAGTATGAGTTCTCAGATGTCTACTGTGGGATGTATTGTAACTGAAAGCTTTTCCACATATATTACATTTATAGGGTTTCTCTCCAGTGTGAATTCTTTGATGAATAATATAGGATGCCCTTAGGCTGAAGTCCTTGCCACATTCTTTGCATTTATAGCATTTCTCTTGAGTATGAGTTCTCTGATGGATACTAAAATATCCCTTGTATCTGAAGGTTTTCCCACATTCATCACATTTATAAAGTTTCTCTTCAGCATGCTTTTCTTGATGTGCACTAAGGCTTCCCCTCTCTCGGAAGGCTTTTCCACATTCATTGCATTCAAAGGGTTTCTCTCCTGTATGAATTCTCTTATGTACACTAAGGCTTCCCCTCTCTCGGAAGGCTTTTCCACATTCACTACATTCAAAGGGCTTCTCTCCAGTATGAATCATTTTATGTTTTTTAAGATTTGCTTTTTGGCTAAAAGTTTTGCCACATTCAATACATTCATAAAGTTTTTCTCCAGTATGAATTCTCTGATGATAAACAAAGGATGCTTTGTCAGTGAATTCTTTTCCACATTCATTACATTTATAGGGTATCTCTCCAGTATGAATTCTCTTGTGTTTCTTAAGGTATGTTCCTCGACTGAAGGCTTTTCCACAATCATTACATATATATGGCTTCTCACCTGTATGAATTCGTTCATGTTGAATCAGGAGGTAATTATTGTTAAACGCTTTCCCACACTGGTTACATTTATATGGTTTTTCTCCAGTATGAACTCTCTGGTGCTGATTCAGATTTCCCAACTGCCTAAAAACTTTTCCACATTCATTACATTCAAAGGGTTTCTCTTCAGTATGGGTTCTCTGGTGTTGATTGAGGTGACCCCATTGACTAAAGGCTTTCCCACATTCGTGACATTTATAGGGTTTCTCTCCAGTATGAATTCTCTGATGTTGATTAAGGTTTCCTAATTGTCTGAAAGCTTTCCCACAATTATTACATTTATAGGGTTTCTCTCCAGTATGAATTCTCTGATGTTTGATAAGATATGAGTCAACACTGAAGGCTTTTCCACATTCATAACATTTATAAGGTTTCTCTCCAGTATGAATTCTCTGATGTTGAATAAGATGTGCTCTACGCCTGAAGGCTCTTCCACATTCAGTACAGTCAAAGGGCTTCTCTCCAGTATGAATTTTTAAATGCACAGTAAGGCAAGAGTTATTGCTGAAGGTTTTCCCACATTCATCACATTTATGAGTTTTCTCTCCACTATGTATCTTACGGTACAGAAAAAGATCTGAGTGATAACTGAAGGGCTTCTTACATTGGTTATACTTATAACACTTCTTCCCTGAAGCAGTTCTATTATGTTTAAATATATCTGACAAATATTTATAGCTCTTTCCAAGAGAATCATATTTATGGAGATATTTTTCTGTGGTAGTTTTTTGTTTCAGAGTAAGAAGTGATCTCAGCTTGAACTTTCTCCCCAAAGTAAGATATTCATGAAGACTCAATTCATTGGAAGTTGTTATTTGACTGATTATAACTTCCTTAGCCCATCTCTTTTGATTGCCCTTCTGCCTCTTCAACCTTGCATCAAAATGCCAAGGTTCTTTTAACTCAGAATTCCAGGAGCCATTCTTTGAGAGTCTCTTCTTGGACAAAATTCTCACAGAAATACTCTTATTTGCAGCTGACTCCTTGGTTTTATATTTTGTCTTCTGAATAAAGAAATCTGAAAGAAAAAAATATATAAATATTTGCTTTTCTCAGTGTTGGAAGAAGGAAATTGTTTTATGGTATGTTTTAGATTCTCTTACATCAAGAAGCATGATGATTGAGCAGGAAAAAGTGTAACAGTTGTTTCTGTTTATTTCTTTTTAAATGTTTTATTAATGCTCTTTTCATTTTTATATTACTGTAACTTCCAAATACTTCCTTTGTGGGAAATATAGTCAAGCAAAACAAATCAGCTAACCTCCCACCTACTACTAGAAGCCCTTTCTTAGTTCTCCTTAATCTTAATGCTTTTCCTTTGAGACTATTCCCAGTTTAACCTATCTATGACTTGTTTGTACACAGTTGTTTATGAGTTGTCTCCTTACCAGACTATGATCTCCATGAGAGCTGAGACTGAGCTGGACACAGCAAGCACTGGCACATAGTAAGCACTTAATGAAGGCTCACTGGTTGATTGCCTGTTTGGCTTTTTTTTTTAAATTGGTTTGATCAATATTGTTTTTAACATGATTTGATATTAATGCCATGATCCCTTATTTCCTACTTTTTTCTTTTTTACATATTTTGAGTCTTTTTCTCAATATGATATCTTGTTATTATTGTTTAATTTTTTATTATCATTTCTATTTAGATATGAATAGTGAACACCTCTCAAATTATTTAGATCTTTCTTTATTTCTGTAAAAATTACACTTCCTGACCATGACTTAAATATGGAGAATTCAATGAAACAAGGATACAGATCCAAAAATCAATATGCATTTGAGCTCCATACAGAACACAGAGATGTAAATGAAGGCATTGTGAGGTAACAAAACAGGATAAATACAATGGACAATATTGGCATTATCTTGCAAAGCATATGGCCTCCTTTCCTTACAGAAATTAGTAAGTTAGGAAAGGGTAAAATAACAATCAAGATTTTTGATATTTTTACTGTTTTTGGAGAATACACACTGCTTTATTTGTGTTTCTATTTTAATTAATCCTGTGTGTTAAAGCTACATTTGTTATGTTTAAAATTTTATAAGGAAAATAATGAAAGGAGAATGGGTGATGGGATAGCCATGTATCTTTATTAGCAGTCAAATAACGACCATGAATGCTCCTGAATAATAAATTATTGTTTATCTAGAGGAAATTCTCAAGTGTTATACCAAAAGGCTCAGTGCTTGGTCCCCATTTGTAAAAAGTTTTATGAATGATGTTTATAAAAATGTAGAACTCCCTGCTAATCAATTTTGTTTTGAATTTTGAGTTTGTATTTCATTACCGTTACACTGTTAAACACCAAATTTTGCTTTGATACATTATACACACCCTGAGGGTCCTACTAACAGTGTACAATTCCCCCAGACAGTTAAGTAAAACAACATAAAAGTGATTGCAACTGATTATAGGTGCAACCTCACACTTCAGTGGTTTTCCACTGTTAAAAGAAAATGCTTTTAAGCCACAGTACCACCATTGTTCAATGGTTTTTATATGAGTTTTGCTGCCCTTTAAAGGTAACTTCACTTACATTTAAAAAACAATTTATTAAGCCAGGCTGATAATTTTATTGGTATCAGGGAACTCTCAGTAAGGAAAACCTCTCTATTAATGCAAGTCAGTACCTATTCTAGGAATCTGGGAGAGCTGAATGGATCACTGAGAAGCTAATTGGACTTGCTGAGGATCCCACAGGCACTCTGGGTCAGAGGAAGAGTCTGAACAATGACTACCGCAATGGTGACAAAAAGAACCACCATATAAAACTTCCCCCTGTATAACTGTAATGACCACTCCCTTTCCTGCAGGAGAGATGAAAAAATGGAATTATTCCCATTACATCTGAGGAATTGGAAATATTACAGCTGAGGAAGTGGAAAGGCAGAGAGTGTAACTAATGAGAGGGGGCATCAACATAAATACAGACCCCAAGGAAGATGCCAAAGTGGATAGGAAGGCTTTAAACTAGCTACTCTTCTAACTTACTAATTCCTAAAAATGTAGGACAATCTTGTAGACAATCTGTAGGTTGGTTAATGAGAGTAACAGGGATGAGGAGAGACTAGTACAGACTGAATGGACCTCACAAGGGAGCTAGTAGTAGTGGAATGGTCCAGATGGGGCAGGGATGAGCATCAGTATTGCCTCCCATCTTCCTGGCCCTGTGAGTTGGGCAACGTTGGAGATGCAGAGGCCACTCGGGAGGTGGCATCATCAGAAAAGCATTAAAGAGAGGGAATAGAAGGGAAGACATTTGTAAAATCTGCCTAACAGGGAGTTAGTGAATCCAAAAGGCATGATAGGATGGACAAAGTGGCTCTTAAGCTCGGAGAGGAGATAGATAACTAGATAATAAATAAATATTAAACAAATTAATAAAAAATAAATTAAATAAAAATACTAATTAAGCACTTACTATGTGCCATGCATTGGGCTAAAACCTGGTGGATACAAATGTAAGCAAACAGGTACAGTTCCTACCCTCAAGGAGCTTTTGCTGCCCATTTCAGGAAGGAGATAGATGACCAGGAGATGGGGGGGCCAGGCCAGGATGGTGAAGAGTTGGATGATCAGGCTGCACAGGTGGAAGCTGAATAAGCCAAGCATGTTAAGTTTGGAGAAAAGAATACATATGACACATGACAGTTATCTTCATGTTTTCAAAGGTCTGTCATGTGGAAGAAGGATTATGTATACTTGACTTGGCCCCAGATGGAAGGCCTTGGGACAATGGATAAAAGCAAAGAGACAAATTTCAGCTTATTGTAGTAGGGCTCCCCCAAAACTGAAGAGGCTCAAGATGTAATGGTGTCCCCTTCACTGACTGGCTTTAAGCCAATTCTTATATTTCTCATAGAGGAAATTCTATATTAGAGTAGGCAGCCTCGGGGTCCCTTTTAATTCTGGGCTTCAAGGAAAGAAAAAGCAATGTAGCCATGTGATAAGTAATAGGAGAAATCACAACATGAAGTCAAGCTAGAAGGCACTTTCTTCGAGGGCTCGGAAACCTTGTCTGGTGCTACCAGCAGAGCAAGTCCCTAAAGGTTGAGATTGGAGAAAAACTCCTTGGAGTTGGGTGAGAGGAAGAGAGAAAGGCTGGTATAGAAGGGAAAGTGAGGCTGGGATAGAGGTCTTCGAGTGAGACGTTGGTAACCATGAGCAGTGGGACTAAACCAAAGTGGTAGATGCTTCATTGTGGCAAAGGAGTCTCCAAGCTCATGCTATTTATTATATATGATGCTGATTGTAAGTGGTGGTTGATTCTACCAAGTTAGAAAGACTTCAATTTGGGGGCAACAAATGTTCATTAGGTACCTACTGTGAGCCAGGTGACATGCTAAGCACTCATTTGATCCTCATAACAACTCTGGCACATAATGCTATCATCATCCCCAATTTCGTTTACAGTTCAGGAAACCGAGCAGACGGAGGTGAAGTAATTTGCTCAAGGCCACGTAGCTAGAAAGTATTTGAGGTCAGATCTGAACCAACTCCAGGCCTGGCACTCTGTGCACTATGGTGCCACATTGCTGCAATAGACAATAAGTCTTTCTCCAGATGTCCCGTCTAGCTATCTTTGGAGACTCAGCTTCAGGTTAGCTAGAGAGAGATGATGCGTTAAGTTCATCCACTATGACAGAGGGCTACAGTACATGTACATTAGTATAGGGAGTCCTCAGACCAAGAAAATTCCAGATCCCTGAAGTATCTTCTTCTGCATGAAGCCTTTCTGATCACCCCAAGGCTCATGCCCTTCACGGAACCAGTCTCTAAGTGAGGACGCTCATCCTAGCCCACCTCACACCTTCTCTCTAGCCTTGGGGGTCAGTGAAAAGCATTCCCCTTCAACAGGGCAAAGCTATTAATTAACTGCATATTTGCATGGTGACCAGCTAAACTGTAACTGGCATTGATTTCCATAGGCTTACCTTGACAAGAGACTCTTGGGAGATCTTTCTCTCTTATCCATGGTGTTTCTCCTTTCTCCAACTGGGAGATCACATGTGGTTTGGAAAATGGAAACCCTGCTCATAGAGAAAAAAATGGAAAGTGCTGAGACTAGAAATCTGTCATAATTCAATTCTAGTACCTTTTGCTCTCATTTTGTTTTAATTTTTTTGATTTCCTTTGTTCATAGGTGATATTTATTTCCAAATACGATCTTCTACCTTTCCCAAGTTAAGCATGGTTTTGCCAATAATAAAGACTAAAAAGAAAAAAATGTTCCATAAAACAAACCAAAATATTAACCATGTTTGAGAATATATACAACATCTCTCACCTAGAGTCCCTCTTGTCTTCAATAAAGGGAAGCAGAGTACTTTTCCTCAATACCTTGTAGGTTAAGCTTTGTCATTTTAATTTCAACTTTCAGTTTGGTTTAATAGTTCTTTACTTAAAGAGATGACCCTGGTCTGGGACACAAGTTTGCTTCTGAGCGAAGCAGTCTGTGAGTTAACTTTACCTTGACACATCCCTTCTTGGGGACTCAGATATGCCCCACAGAAGCAGTTTATTAATGAGTCTGACTCAGAGTTCTGAGATGACAGTTGCTCATTTAAACTGAAGACCTGTAGAACACTGGAGTGAATTGGAGAAAACAGTTGGCTTCAGTGATAAGCCTACAAAGAATTAGAAAACTTTCAGCTCATGTATAGCCAGAAACTGAGAATTTATTGAGAATTTGGTGACTAACCCTAGGCTAAGAGGAGGTTCTTTACAGAAAGACTCAGCTGCTGAAATAAAATAGATTAGAAGGAGAAGAGGAAAGAACACATTTTAGAACTGGGTCAAAGACCGACAGGAACTGTCTAGCTGAACTATTACTTGTTGACAGGTGGATTGTTAGTCAATGAGAGTCTGGAGTGCTCTCTACTCCACCTGCTACTTAAAAGAAGAGATTATATCCTGCTCCCATTGGTGAGTTCTAACCAGAACCTCCATTTAAGAGAAGGGCCCAGACCCGCCACCGCTCATTCTTTTTTGCTTAGCCACCCTGTCCCTGTGCAGGCAGCTCCCACACCTTCTGCTTTTCATCTCCCCTTTTTTTGTGCTATCTTTCCCCATGAAAGTATAAGCTCTTTGAGGATAAGAACCATCTTTTTGCTTATATTTGTATCCCTATTATTTAGCACAGTGCCTGGCACACAGTAAATGCTTAATAAATCCTTATTGACTGCTTGTCTTTATGACTGGTCACTAAAATATTTAAAACTAGTCCAAGCCAAACTGTATCCTGCTTAATTAAAGATACTTTTAACAAAGTCATGGTAATTCAGGTGGGACATGGGGTACAACTGGCAAGTGTATACAACTTTCAAACTGCTACTCCATGGACTTTCAAAAACATAGAAGTCACTATAAACCCAGTGAGGAGTCTTCATTTTATACTTTAAATAAGGGAAGTTTAGAGTGAAAGGTAGATACTTTCACAGTGAGCATAAGTTGCTCAATGACTTTTCCACCAAGACCATAGTCTTGTGTGTGTGTGTGTGTGTGTGTGTGTGTGTATATGTATATATATCTATATCTATCTATCTATCTATCTATCTATATATAGTATATACTACGATATCATTTATGACTTATTGGTAACGAGATGACAGAAAATATTTTTCTACACTGCCTCCTGTTGTTTCTGAGACATAGAGGAGAATAATCCTGCAAAGAAGGAGAGTTGGAGAGACTTTTGCCAACCTTGGGATAAATGTTGTTCCTTTTTTTTTTTTTTTGAAGAACTCCACACAATTTCAGCTGAAATCATCAGCTAAACCTGTAGCTTGAAGTGATGGATACTACAGTTGCCTTTAAGGAATAATCCTAGCTGTGCAGAAAAATAGCTTAGCATCAGAGAAGTACCCTGGTGGCTCACCTATTCATGTCCAGTGAGGTCAAGTACAGTGTGGATCAGTGGTAGCTTAGCATTGGAAACTTCTTTCCAACAAAGATGGTGTACTCATCAGGGAATTTTTATGGACAATGCTGGAGATAGAGGATAGAATACCAACATCTATGTCTCCAGAGTTGAGTTGCTTACATATTTCCCTACAAATTAGACTTGTAATTCTCCCCAAAGACATCATGTGCATTGATAGGAGTATGATTAAGGTTTATGGATGAAATATTGTGTAAATATTATGTGTTTGCTTGTATTTTTAGTAAATGTTTTGGTTAAGATGAATTGATTATTAGTGGCTCATTTACTAATGGGAAAAAGTGCTAATGGGAACTACGAGGTATAATGTTAGTGGGGACAGTCATCAAAAAAGGATTACCCCTAGGATTCTGAGAGCATGGAGTAGCAGTGGCAAGGCTGCCATTCTAAAGAACCACTGTGACTTGCTGAAGTAAATTCAGTTAGGGTGGATAAATCAGCTCCAGCTCAGGAATAGAGAACCTAGGGAGAATTGGGGTTTGTGCCATGCCCAAGATACTTCAAGCTTTCCACTGAAGCATTACAGAGGACACACAATTGGGGGACTGGAGAGGTGGTCTGGAAGCCAGGAAGATCTCAGTTTAAGCTCCATTGTTAATACACACAGGCTGTGTGATCTTGCGCAAGTAACTGAGCCTTGAAGTGCTCTTAGTTACACTCTAAAACTACAAGGTGTGCAGCAGATGCCGACCAGCATGGGTCGAGGAGATAACTCATTTGGAAGTTCCCTTCACTAACAAAATCACAGGTTGGTCCCTGTCCTCTGTTTATATCACAGACACTTTGAATGCATTACACGGCTGGCTCTGCTGACTTCACTCCGTACTGGTTCATGTACATCTTTCTACTTTTCTCTGAATTTTTTTTAATCTGCTATTCTGATTTTGCTCAGTCATTTTTCAGTCACATATGACTCTTTGTGACCCCATTTGGGATTTTCTTGGCAAAGACACAGGAGTGGTTTGTCATCTCCTTCTCCAGCTCATTTTACAGATGAGGAAACTGAGGCAAATGGAGTTAAGTGACTTTCCTAGGGTCATACTGCTAGTAAGTATCTGAGGCTGGACTTGAACTCATGAAGAATCTTCCTGACTCCAGGCCTGGCACTCTATGCACTATGCGCCACTTAGTTGCCCCAGGGCTATTCTTTACAATATTCCTGAATTCAGGTGCCACAATTCATTTAACTGTTCCTCAAATGATGACACCTATTTTATTTTGATTCATTTACTACCACAAAAGGAAATGTTATGAATATTTTCTGGCTTTTCTGACCTTCACCTCCTTGGAATGTATGCCTATGTATGGGAGCCCTGGGTGAAAGGGTCTGGATATTTTAGTCACTTGGTTAGGACAATTCCAAATTGTTTTTCAGAATGGTTAGACCAAGGATATATTAATTAGGCTCTTTTCCCACAGTCCTTCTAATATTTTCTATTTCCAGCTTTGGTCATCTTTCTGTGGTGTATAACTTTAGAGGTGTTTTCATTCCCATTTCTATTTTAATTAATGAGCTGATGTGATCTTTCACATGGTTCTTAATAGTTTGAAGTCTTATTTTGAAAACTGCTTGCTGCTATCCTTTGATGCATTCCTTCTCTTGAGGAAAGAGGGTATGCAGAGGGTGGCAAGAAAAAAAGATGTCAGAGAGATGGATTGTGAAATGTTCCCAAGAAGTATGAGGGAAAGATCACAGAATTGACATAGGGTCAAAAAAAATTAGCTCCTTTTAATCCTGCCAAGAGGAAAGGGTCATTTCACATCTTTAGGTATCTGCACTGAGATTTTAGTGGAGAATCTGTGGTCTGACTCAATGGTTCTTTAATATTTTGGTCTCAAAGACCCCTTATTCTCTTAAGTTTGTCAAGGACCCCAAAGTACCTTTGTTTGTATGGCTTATGTCTACTGATAGTAGAGATTAAAATGTATATAATTTTAAAATATTTATTAATGTAAAATAGCAATAAATCCACTATACTTGAACATAACAATTTTTATGAAAAATAACATTTTCAAATGAAAAAAATTAATGAGAAGAGTGTCACTGGTTTACATTTTTGCAAATTTATTTCATGTCTGGTTTCATGGAAGACAGAGGGATTTTCATATCTGCTTCTGGTGCTCATACAGATGTGTTTTTGGAAAAAGGAGTATTTTAATAGGCAAATAATATGTTGACCTCATGAACTCCCTGAAAGGATTTTGGGCACCCCAGGAGCCACTGGACTACCCTTTGGGAACCACTGATTTGAATGAGTAGACAATAGGGAACAGCACATTAAAGTTATAAAAGACCAAGACTTTTCACTTCGGAACAGGGATCAAGAACATTTTGAAAGCTTTTCATTGGATGTAACTTAATTGTGAGAATTTGGCATGGCCAAATCTACTGCAAACATTGTTCGGAAGTTTCTACGGACCAGCAACAGCTGTCGTGGTTTATTGATTAATCTCAAGAACATTTGGAGGTTATCATCATTACATTTTGAAATGATCATTTCTTTTTTTTAAATTCACTCCATCATTTTTATGGAATTCTCTATAATTAATTAGGCAGTACCTATAATTGCGAATTGCGTTGACCAAAGCTTATCTCTTTGTTTTTAATTTCCTGACATCTGACTCACTGTCACCAATGACCATCATAGTGACAGCTGCACTAACTAGCCAGGTCCCATTGCAAGCCAGTTCACCTACTTCATGTGGTCAAAAGGTATACAGGTTAGGAAGGACTTTTCACAGGCCCTAGGAACAAGGAACATAACGTACAAATGGTCTCCCTGATTTGCTGCCTTATTGAGCTAATCTGTGTTCCTGTGTAGTCAATGATTTGAAATATAATCGGTGATATTTGTCATGTCCTCTTTTTTATGAGGTTCCAAGAGAAACAGCCTAAGGACAAGTCGCTATTTTATACTGATTTTTTATTATTTGATTATTTTAAGGCAAACTCAAGTCCTCTTTTATATTGATATTTTATACATTAATATGAATTTTAAATTATTTTAATTTATAAATTCATGCACTTAATAAAATATGATTATATTTTATATCTGCAGACTATTGTGCAGGTAGGTAGAATGACTGTTTTCGTATGTGACTACAAGTAAAGCTCATCCTCGGCAGACTTTCTGAAAGAACTTCAGAGCAAGTTCAGGAGCAGACAGGAGGTCGGAGATACAGAGTGCATCCTATTCTCACAGTTTTTACTTCAGCCAGGTCTCAATATTTGGGAAGTTTTTATTCTGTATGGTTTGGAAATTTTGAATATGCAGCAGGACAACAGCCATTATTTAAGCCTCACGTCCTCACGGCTCCGTGTTGTGCCGGGGCAGTTGTGGGTGAGAGTTCTAGCTGCTATGGATGCTTGGCGTCCAGCCCATTTATGTGATGAATTCTTGTGGATCATTAAAGATTGGTGTTTATTTCATGGGGATTTGTTACCTGTTCATTTATGAAGGATAAAAGCTTCCAGCATATTATTCCAGTCACTTGGTCATGTCTTTCTAGGTTTCTATGGTGTACAACTTCCAAATTACATAATCTGCAGCATCATTTAATAAGTCTAGGGTGCTTAAAGACAACCTTCCCGTAAGGTGGTGATGAGTTGGTCCTGAACTGTTGTTATTACCATGACATGCATTTCTGAATAGCTTTGCATATCAAGGAAAATTCAGCTTAGCGCTATGCTAATAACAATGTTCATTTTAATGCTAGCTCACATTTCTATGGTGCCTATTGAGTACCAAGCACTGTGCTAAGCACTTGATGAATATTATTGCATTTGACTTTCACAACTTCCCTGGGAGGCAGGTGCTATTATTATTAGGCCCATTTTACAGATGAAGAAAATGAGGCAAACAGGTTAAGGGACTTGCCTAGGATCACACAATTACTATGTGTCTGTGGCCGGATTTGAACTCCGATCCTCCTGACCAGGGCACCCTATTACACCTCTATTTTAGGCATACCACAGTCTTCAGGAAAGGAAAATGATAAGACAGCCCCATAGTCAGATGCCATCTCACTGAAGAAAGTTGTCCTTACCAAGGGAGACAAAGTTCTGATAGTTCTCCAGCATCACCTCCCTGTACAGGTCCTTCTGGGCCGTCTCCAAGTGCCCCCACTCCTCCTGGGTGAAGTCCACAGACACATCCTGGAATGTCACTGCTTCCTGGGAGAGCAGACACATTTTGACATTTTGTACAGTATGAAGGAAACATGAAGTTAACAGGTCTTCAGAGCATTAGGAGGTTTTTTTTAAACATTATATATATTTTTAAATTGAAATTTGTGTCTCTCTTTCCCACCTTCCTGCCGCCTCCCATTGGAAAGTAAAGGGAAAAAACCTCCTGTTACAAACATATGCAGCCATGCAAAACACATTTCTGCACTGGCCATATTAAAAACCAAATATTTTTCATTGTGCATTGAGTCCTTTCCCTTTCTATCAGGAGGGAGACAGCATGTTCCATCATTAGTCTTTTGAAATCATAGTCTATCATTGCATTATTCTTTCAGGGTTATTTGTCATTACCATATTGGTGTCACTGTGTACACTGTTCTCCTGGTTCTGCTCTGTATCAATTCATACATGTCTTCCCAGGTTTCTCCGAAATCATCTCCATCATTTCTTATAGCACAAGATTTCTTCACATTCGTATGTCATTACTTGTTCATCCATTCCCCAATTTATGGGCACCCTGCATTCCCATTCTTTTCCACCCCAAAAAGCTAAAAAAAAATTATATCCCTATATATTACTCTCTCCCCTAATATCTACCCCTAAGGGCAGCTAGGTGGAGCAGTGGATAGAGTGCAAGGTCTGAAGTCAGAAAGACTCATCTTCCTGAGTTCAAATTTGACCTCAGACACTACCTGTGTGGCCCTGGGCAAGTCATTTAACCCTGTTTGCCTCAGTTTCCTCATCTGTAAAATGGACTGGTGAAGGAGATGGAAAACCGCTCCATGAACTCTACCAAGGAAACTCCAAATCATGAAGAGTCAGACATGACTGAAACAACAAAACATCTGCCCTTTCACCATTTCCGCCTTTCCTTCTTGCTTCTTGACAGCATCTCAGATATTCTTAAGGATCTTTTTCTCTGCTCTCACACAGGCCATCTTATTTCCTGCTCAAGTTCAATTATACAAATCAATTCCCACTGTAAGCCTCAAAGGAATGACACATGGCTGACTGACAGATTTAGGTAATAACAGGGAGACATCGAGACAGTACATTGGTTAAGAATACAAACCTTGTGCTCAGGAAGACCTGAGTTCAAGTGCTGCCTCTGACACTTCCTTAGCTGTGTGGCCCTGCTAAGTTTCAGCATCCTTACCTGTAAAATGGGAAAAAGGCACCTACCTCCCAGGGTTGTGGTAAAGACTGAATGACATAGTTTAAAGTGTCATATAAATGCTAGAAATGATGACAACAACAGCTGGTATAGCTTTTTGAGGTTTAAAAAGTACTTTACAAATGGTCCTCCCAACAGCTGGGGAGGTGGGCGCTATTATAATCCCATTTCACTGATGGAGGAACGGAGGCTGAAAGAGATTAAATTATTTTTCCAGGATCATATAGCTAATAGGTGTCTGAGGTAGGATTTGAACTCAGGTCTTTTCGATTCCAAGTCTGGTGCTTTTAACCCTGGGCCACATAGAACTGGGGAGTCTAATCTTTCGGCAGACTGATGAAGTCTACGGACCCCTTTTCAGAATAATGCATAAAATGAATAAAATAAAATACATAGGATTACAAAGGAAACTAATTACACTGGAATGCTATTACAAAATTATGATTTTTGAAAAAAACCAATTTCACAGAAGCAGGATCAGAACCTCTGCACTGTGCAAGATTAGCAATCACACGACAAATACTCCAAGGGATCTGTTACCTCGCCAATTTGGAAGCTCCCTTTAGCAATTCAAATCAGAAACCATATGTTCATCCTGTTTCCTATGTCCTCCCATGAATACATCACCAAGAGTCCATCCAATGTGCTGGAGGCCTTCCTTGACTTCTCCAGACTTCACGAGAGTACCTATGGAGTCCCTGTCAGCCCTCGTCCTCACCACAAGGCCAGCCCAATTCTTCTCCTTTCATGTTTCCTTGATGACCTTGTCTAATCCTACTGTTTGTTCTTCCTCTGAGTTCTTCATGGGTTACACGCAATAGTCATCTCACACCCATCATGTGCCTCCCCTGACCTTCTGGATAGGGAGGAGGATGTCCATTTCAAATTCTTCATTGTATTTCTTTTCGGAGGCAATTAGGATTAAGTGTCTTGCCCAGGGTCATACAGCTAGTATCAGAAGTTGAATTAGAACGTAGGTGCTCTTGACTTCAGGACCAGTGCTCTATCCGATGCACTATCTAGTTGCCCCATATTCTTCATTGTATTTCACATCTCACAGCAAATACTTCTAAAAGGACCCTGTGACAAAATGACCTATTAGGTAGAATGATGGGGAAGCAAGGTCACATAGGAGTGTAGTAATATGTGACTGGCTTAGATACGAGTGGCTGCAGCTACTTACAGATGTGACCTTATTCTTGCTTCCAAACGCTGCTTCTTGAATCTAGCTAAGAGAATATAAAATCATCTCTTGAGCCAAAGGTAAAGGAGGAAAGAGGGCAGTCTAGGAAAATAAGATTTCTGGGAGATGGTATTTTTGCTAAACCTTGAAGGACAAGGAGTTTTCAAGAGGAGTTGAGAGGGAAGGAGCATTATTATAGGGCTAGGGCATTTTATGGCAGATGGTGTGGTCTACACTGGTGTGCAGTCTCTTCAGGGCTGACCAGGTAAGAAGGGTCATGCCAGGTCATGGGGCAAATATCAGGCTTAGAAATGTGAACTTGATTAGGTAGGCAACATGGCGCCATTGAAGTCTTTGGGCAGAAGACACATTCAGCTTGTCACATTGGGATGATGCTGCTGCCAAGTGCTATGACGGATGGGTTGGCCAACAAAAGAATGGAGAAGAGGCATTCTCCCAGTGTCCCTGAGGTCAAATCCTTTTTTAACTTGTCAGTCTTCAACTTCTGAATATAGTTCTTATTTACCCACTAAATCGTCTCCTCTTTAAGCTACTTGCTTCAACCAGTCTTAATATGTCTCAGTTGGCATACATCTCCTTAAAAGCCTGAAGGTCTTGGTCTTTATATACTCTGTAAAAATGCGTATTAGGGGTATCCATCTGTAACCCCTCACTCTTGTTACCAGCCCAACTCCTTTTCTGATAATTCATTTCCTACATGATATATGTGATGCTGTGCCTTGAACCCAGGCTTGTTGGAAGCAGGATGAATGGTGAGCAGCAAGGGGCTGCAGCTGTCCCATTGAGTTCTGCAACTCTGATCCTCCAGAGATTGGGGTAACATAATATTCATATTCATGCATCATGCCAAGTGAGTACTTGTGTTAAAAAGGGTTTTTATAATAGGAAGCAGCTGGAGGATGTTAAAAGGGTCAAATAATTTCCTAAATGTAATTTGTTCTGTATTTTATTTATTTTTCAATTCTGTGCTGAGTTCATTGGCCATTTGTGGTGACAGAACCAAACTTGTGAACATGGCCCAATTCCATGGAATACACAGCTAGCTGTATGTATACCACAGTCTGAATTTATAATATGCATTTTTCATCTATTTGGTATTTTATTATGACTTATATTTAGATTAGTTATAATTTAGATTACATATTCATGGGAGCTCCTTGTTCTTGGTCTAGGGCTTAATACAGTCATCATGATGTTGGTCCCAAAGAGAAGACTCCAGAGAAGGCTACCCACTGGCTGCCCTCTGCACCCATTTCTTTCCTAGAGTGACCTGATCTCTGGGCAGCCAGAAGCAGGGAATCATACTTCACTCACACTACTAGGAGACCTTCCACTCCTCCCTCTGCTTTGACTTGCTATCAAAGGGCCCCACCTGAAATAATGAAATGTGTATCACTGATGGGAAAACACACTTAAAAAGAAAAGAAACATACTTAACCCCAATTACCTCACCAAATAAAAAAAAGAAACAAAGACTAAATTTAAGAGAAAAGCTTAAAATATTTTTATGAAACTGAAAGTTTGAAAAAACCAGGAGTAGCAGTTAACACTACTAACATTAAATTCAAACAAAAAATATGAAAAGGGATAGCAAAAATATTATATAATGAGGAAGGGACCAGAAATCAGGCATATAAAATGGCTTTTTTATTTATAGGCACCAAAATAGTTGGCAGCTAGCCATTTTTTAAAGTGTTAACAGAACCCAGCAAAGTTAAGCATAACCCTGAATGAAAAAAAAAAGGACATTTAATGAACTGTCAGACTTTCAGGACATTGTTAAAAAAAATCCTGAACTTAACAGAAGATTTTCCACACAAGAGTCCAGAGAAATATAAGGTACATACCAAAGACTAATTACAAGGGACTCACTAAGGACAGGCTGTTTACCTTTAATGTGTGTAAACTGTATGTCTAAGATTGTTATTAGTTATTGGATAGTTCATAAGAAAGAGTGGGGTAGATCTGAGTATGATATACTTCAAAAAACAAAACTGTCCAGGAACAGTCAAAAAGAATAATTATCTTATACAAATGAGGTGTGAGAGGAAGAACCAACATAGAGGAATTAGATGGGGGAGGAGGACTGGTAGTTCTGGAAACCCAGTTCATCAGAAATGTTTTCAAGATGGAACAATATATACACATCTAGAAGAGTATAGAAGTCTTCTAAATCTAGAGAGAAATAAAACACTAAAGGGATAGGGAGAGGGGAGAGGTTAAAGGAGGGATCTTTAGAGGGGAGGGTGAGGGAATATAGAAGTGAGTTCAGCTTAATAGAAATGGGAGGACAAGGGAGGGATCCTGGGGGATGGGGGAGGTAGGTTAAGTAATAGGACAGCAAGGTAGAGGGTAGAAGGAAAGTACAGGAGTCAGGAGGGATAGGAAATATGAGATACGTACAAACATGAAAACAAAGATCAGAAGTAGAATCTGTTAGGGGAAGTATATGTATGTATGTATATATATGTATATGGGTATCTATATATCTATATATAAATATATCCAGGCTTAATTAATTGTAGCCTTCTAGGGGTGGGGAGGAAGAGGGGGAAAGAACAACGTAAAAAGTGAATGAAAGAATATTTACAAAAAGGCAAAAAAATGAACAGCTCTGAATACAATATGAAGTATTTATTATATAGGCTTTCTTGAAATGGAAACTGATTGTCATAGACTTTGAATCTTCTCTTACCTTCTGCTGTGCACATGACATACTTTTTCCCCCTTATTTGTATTTAAGTTTAATATTTCTTTTTCTTTTCCTACTGTGGATTTAGATTTCAGTAATAAAAAAAGATACACTCAAAAAAGTTAACAGAAATATGAGGAATAGCCGAAAAACAAAAATGAGGGGTGACTACAGAACGATATGATGAGCACAGGTGAAATCTAGTAAAAACACAGGTTATCCCAAAAGTCTTAGTGCAGTCTTAAATTTTAATAACTTAAAAATGAACCAACTTTTTGGATATCCTGAAACTGTCCGTCACAAGAAAGAAAATACAGATAAGGACTATCTGTTGAACATTCTGAGGAATCTGTGGCCTCAGCATTTCATCCTGCAAGGCCTTGTCCAGGTCTTCCCATAAAGCCCCCACAGGCAATGTACTTGATGTACTCAGTGTCTTCCTCTATCTCTTCACATTGGGGCAGCTAGGTGGTGCAGTAGATAGGGCACCAGTGCAGGAGTCAGGAGGACCTGAGTTCAAATCTCACCTCAAACACTTGGCACTCACTAGCTGTGTGACCTTGGGCAAGTCACTTAACCCCAATTGCCTCATCCTGGGTCATCTCCAGTCATGCTGATGAATATCTGGTCACTGGATTCAGATGGCTTTGGAGGAGAAGTGAGGCTGGTGACCTGCACAGTCCTCCCTCACTCAAAATAAAGTCAAGTTTAAGTCATGTCATCATTTCTCTGATGGCATAGTCTTCTTTGGCAATGAAGGATGAACATACACACATCTCTTTACATTATATGGACAGCAGGGGAGACATAGGCTTCAGTTATCCTCCACTCTTACTGCATGACCAGCCCCTCTCCTTGACTGGTCATACATTTCTCTGATGCCCTTCATTAGGTCTCATCTCCCAGGCAATTTCTGCTAAGATGTTTGCCATAGCTCACTAGTTAGCACGGCTAGCCCCACTCTGTTGGCTGAGACCTTTTTGGTCTCTTCTCTGTGGAACTGACTTCCATCAGTTAAACTTCTTTAACATGTAGCGAGAGCCTGACATCTGATTAGTCTTATCTTTCTCATTTTTCTGCATTACCAGCTTTTAAAAACAGAACCTTAATTTCATGCTGTATCTTCTCACTTTTCTTCTTTTAATTTAGCACAGATTATGAGCTTTGCTCTAACAAGACCTATCAGAAAGGTGATTCTGAAGTCAATGCCCACATCTGTAACTGGCTGTTTCCTATTTATGGATATTTACCTTTCCACTTTTCACAATGTTATTTGGTGCAAGCCATGTCTGGAGCCTCCTGATTCTCTGCTTAAAGAAAATAATCAAAAAAGCAAAGACCTGAGGCTTTCCAACATATTTCTTCAACATCTTCCCCTATGCCCACATTTGCACTGACACTAAAATACACATCAATTAATTTGGTCGGCCACACTGAATTTTTCCTCAGAGAATCTAGACCAAGCAAGTGCTTGCCCTTCTGCCCAAGACATTCTGGTTTTCGGTTCTAGGCAGGAAGCTTCATAAAAAGGACCTGGTCACTTTGTTAAACTCATTCCTCACCAGAGCTGCTCCTCTGGACACAGAGTTGCACGGTGCACAAAGGGATGGGCTCACAAAACCCAGTCCTAACAAGCTGCTTCTGACACATTAATTGTGTGATCACTGGCAAATGTGACCCTCTTGGGCCCGGAGGAATTACAAAAATCCTCTAAACTTGGACAGAGATTTGTAGGCTATGTGTGTGTGTGTGTGTGTGTGTGAAGGGAGGTCTTCCGCCAACGAAATATGTTATCTGATATCCCTCCTGTGAGCATTTAATCATGTATTTCTCCTGCTGCCTAATTGCCCAGGGAACGATGGCATTTCCAAGGCATTCCTCCTCCCCTGGGTCTTCACATTCTTCCTACAGCGTTCTGGCCTCTGCCCAGGAACTAGAGGTGGATGGATAAGATTTGGCCTTGTTCACTCAGATCAAACTTCTCTTCCACTTTCCGGCCCCTTCTAAGTCCCAGTGCCATGCTAGTACTGCCCTCCTCCCCCTTCAAGTCCCACTCTACGCAATGTTTCCCCTGCTTCCCCCGTTTGGTTCATTCTCATAATTAATCTCTCAGGGACAGATATTTTGCCTCCTCAGTAGAACAACTGAAGGATGGAGATTACCTCATTCAATACATGTAAGATTTAAGTCTTATAATTCTGAAGTGATATTTATGGAACTACTTAGCCCAGTGCCTGGCACAGAGTAGGCACTTAATACATGTTTATTCCATTTCTCCTTCCCCCTTTCCTTCCACTTGATTTGCCTTATAGCATTTGGCTCGGTACAGCAAAATCAATGAACCCTGAATGTAGTGTGGTGGATTGGAGGGGGAGAAGAGCACCCAGGGATGGCACAAAGCCAATGAGGAATATTCCTGAAAGAGCGGGTGGGCTGAACAGGAGGAAACCTAGATCTCATGTCTTTAATTCTGGGTAAAACTTTCTAACTGGCCTTTCGTTACCACTGAGGTCTCACAAAGGGTTTGGATTACAGGACTCCTTCCAGCTCTCACAATCTCCATGAGAACAGTTAGAGTCTTGTGAAGGAGGACATTTAAGGTTCCGGTCCCTGGACAAGACAATGGAGAGGAAAGAAGATGGCAGACAAGGGGAAGGAAAGTGCCCACAGCTTGAAAAATGAGATGATATTTCAGGAGACAGAAGAAAACAACTCACCAGGGACCTGGCTCCAAGGAGACCAGAAGTGATTCCATCCTTCTGCTTTACCCTCCTTTCTTGGGAAAGGACAGAATCTTGAGAATTCCTTGCTGAGGGAAGAAAAAGATGTTATGAGGAAAGCAATACCTACCTTATAGCACTACAATTCACCAGCTGGATGAGACCCACGATCCCTAGAGAAGAAGAAGTCAGAGGGAGCAGCTCTATCTTTTCGTTGAATTAAAAGCTAGAGTCATGGACTCCAACTCTGTCTATGTGCCCATATAGAAGGTTATAAGCATGAAAACCTTGGTAAGAAAATACAGAGATGTAGCTTGAATTCTGGGACCAGGTGGTGCAGTGGATAGAGAATTGAGCTTAGAATCAGGAAGACTTTTCATGAATTCAAATCTGGCCCCAGAAACTTACCAGCTCTATGATTCTGGACAAGTCACTTAATCCTGTTTGCCTCAGTTTCTTCAACTGCAAAATGAGCTGGGAGAAAGAAATGGCACTCCGGTATCTTTGCCAAGAAACCCAAATTGAGTTCATGAAGAAGAGGCAGACACAATTGAAAAATAAGAGTTTGAATTCTCAGCACTTTCTATATGTTCTGAAAGATGTAACTGGTACCCACTTTGTGTCTCCCTTGTCTGTTCTGAATTATCATTTTACTGTAGGGCCCAGGGCAAGGAGAATTTGAGAAAAGAGAAAGAGAATAGATGGAAGAGGTCACCGGTGATGAAACCTGTACGGTGGTATACCGGCAACCAGGTGGAGCACTGGATGAAGTGTTGGACTTGGAATCAGTCCTGCCTAGAATACACAGCTGTGTGACCTTGCCAAGTCAACATCCTCCCTCTGCCTCAGTTTCCTTTTCTGTAAAATGGGGATACTAATAGCATCAAACTCCCAAGGTGATTGTGGAGGTCAAATAATTTATATATATATATATAATGCTTGGCTTCAAGCACTATATAAATGCTAACTTTTATGACTGGGTGCTTCTCTCTACCTGGTGCCTTGAGATTCAGACTTAGTGGCTGCTGGGGGAAGCCCAGGGTAGCTGGTCGCTATATAAGCCAGCAGTACACGATCCTGGGGACTGGTATATCAGATGGCAGTGACTACTGTAGTCTCAGCCTGAGACATACTGTCTGCCAGCCAGCATCCTTCAGAGTGCACCAGGCCAAGGGCACCTCAGAAACTAATCTGAGGTCAGAACTGAGAACAGACTGACACGGAAGCTGGTTTCCCGCCCTCTACTGTAGCGGCCAGGGCCACCACCACTCAGTCCTCCCGTTTCTCCCTGTCTTGCAGAACTGACCCTTTGCTTTGATCCTGGAAGTAGGGGTGGGATAAGTGCTTGAGAATTGTTCCTCTTGCTGCCCCTCCAGGAGAGGTAATGCTAGAAATAGCTTGGGGATTGGGGAGGGATTTGGGGTGATGATTGGTCAAAGTTCTCTAATAAGGGAACCCAATATTTCTTTACCATTTTCTTCTATTTAATAAACCAGTGTGATATAGGTACAGAGGTTCTGCCTTTCGTGGGAGATATGGGCTCTAAACCGGGGACCCAAACCCTTTTTCTGTGACCTGGAGCCCTTTGATGTCTGGTGAAGCCAATGGATCCCTTCTTGGAACAATATGTTTAAATTCACAAAATAAAAACATGTAAGATTACAAAGGAAATAAATTATATTGAAATACAGTTATCAGACACTTTTAAATACAAGTTCATAGATGCCAAACTAGGACCTCCGGCTTGTAGAACTCCAGATTATCTGTTTTTTTTTTTTTAATCCCAAGCATTAATTCTATCCCAGTCCAGTGCTGGAGTTCGGAACTTGATTCAAAAGATTTTTTTCCTTGCTAGCCTTATCTGGCAGGCTGGTGGGTGGATGCCTGAATCTAGAAAGAGTCTTCTGTAAACGTGTCAGAAAGACCTTAACAGGACCCCATATAGGACGGCAGGAGGACAGTAGCTTTCAGAAGACAAATGATTATCCTTCATTGCTGGATAATTAACTTTAAATCCGGAGGTTAAAGGAGGGCAGGACTTGGAAAGGGAGGAGCTGCTCCTGCAGCACCTGGACCATCCCAGAAGATACCAGTAAACTCTCCTATCAGCCTGCAGCATGAAGAGAGATCCAATAAGGCTCATTCAACCCTTCATTGGATGGAGTGGAAATGTCTATTCTGCTCAGGTAACAAACATGGAAGAGTTCAACCAGCTGGACTCTTTGGGGAAAGCTGTGAGCTTAGAAACATATCCAGCTAACTGAGTTGGGATGCACAATTCACAGAAAATCATATTAACAAATGAGGAATTTGCCAAACAACCAGAACAAAATGTTTCTGGGCCCAGTAATGGTCAGAGAGAGGCTGGGAAGGTTCACACCCCTGAAGACTGAAGAGATTATATAATATCCCAGTTGAGAACAAATGATAGTCTCAGCTCCAGAAAGTGAAATGAGAAGAATTAGCCCAAGTACTGAGGGGCCAATGGAGAGGCAGCCAGGTGTATGGGGTAGGGAGTGGCCTCACAGTCAGGAAGATCTGGGTTCAAGGTCCTCCTCTGACAGATCCTGATTGTGACCCTAAGGGGCTGCTGTAAGTTCCCAGTGCTCTAGGCTGCTCCTCAGGGCATTCGCTTGGGGCCAAGGGACTGGTCTATGGTGATGAAAGACTTTTCCTCATTATCTGTTTACTCTCCCCATGAAATTACAGGTCTCATCTCAGCCCCAGGAACCTTCCTATGTCACAGGGTTATGAGAAACTAGGAGGGAAGCTTCTCTAACTCTACAGCACAACAGAGGTCAGTGGTTCTATTCTGCTGCATGAGATCGATGTGACTGACTTGTAAAAACACTTTATGCCAAGGAGCTGATGGCACTGAAGCTTCTTTCCATGAGTAATCCTCTGTGCCCTTGCTGGAGCTAAGACTCCCCAGGAGCATCAGGGAACATCTTTAATTCTGAGTGCCTCCTAAATCACTTTCTGGTTGTTGAAAAAAGATCCAAGAAAGGACGAAGAATTCCAGAAGATGCCCTTCTGCCAAAGCCCAGCCCTCCCAAGTTCTGGAGGCTGGTGTGTGTGAGACATAATACAGGAGGGAAGCTTGGCCCCTGAGAGGGGCTTCACTCAGGGCCCTCAAAGGAGACCGACAGGGCAGTTCAAGGTCACACAACCAGAAGCTAGAGATGACCTGAGGAGGAACAGGATTTGCTTACCCATGTCAGAGGGGGATCGGATAGCAACATGGGCAGGGGGAAGGAGAGGGGAGAACAGCAGGGGAGACAAAGAAGGCAGAATTCCTCAGCTGGTCCAAGTGCTGGGTGGCACAAGGCATCCTGGGGTCTAGGGCCTCCTCAGGACCTCCCAGGGGACAAAGCAGAATCACAGGCTGAGACAAGAAGCTGACAAGGTTCCTCAGGAAGCAGCTGAAGGCTTGGGATGTTCAGTCTGAAGACAGGGGCCCTGGATGTGGGAAGGACCCAAGGGAGCCACCAGTCTTCAGAGACTGCAAAGGCTGTGTCAAGGAAGAGGGGCTGCTCTACTGGGCCCCCAAAAGGCAGAAAACAAGGCCTACATGGCAAAACAAGAGACTGCAGCCCTCAGAGACACCCCAACTGGAAGGGGGTGAACTTCTCAGCAGTGTCCTGCAAGGGACTCCCATCTAAAGACAGGGGCAGGGCAGCTTCCTTCTAACTGGGAGATGTGGCTGTCAGGCCAGAGGAACTTCCATTCCTCTGGGTGCAATTACTCAACAGGACAACACTGAAAACAGGGAAGACTGTCTCAGAGCAAGGCACCTGACACTCTCTCATGCTGACCAGCTGAAGATATTCCCTGGGTCAGATAAGTGTCAGACAAATTCAGAACTGGGCACATGAACAGCTGCCAAGTATGGAGTATGTTGAATAGATAAACAGCAGCCCAGACCAGGGTTCCCAATCCTTTCTGTGTCACAGACCGCATTCCCCAACAGGGATATTCACACACCTCTTCTCATAAAAGTGTTCCTGAGAGCAAAAGATGGCAGAGGAAACCAGGGATGTCATCAGAGGATGGGGCTTATGCTGATGAGCCCTTTACAGGGGGCAGTAAGGTCTGCAAAGTGCTTTACAGGTATCTCACTGAGGCATGGGAATGGGAACTGGACCATAAGGGGCCACATCCCCACTAAGTGCCTGAGGCCAGAGGTGAGCTCAGCTCTTTCTGACTCCCAGGCCTGGGCTC
>CM053771.1:6547042-6575313 GCA_028658325.1 Potorous gilbertii | reverse complement strand
GAGCCCAGGCCTGGGAGTCAGAAAGAGCTGAGCTCACCTCTGGCCTCAGGCACTTAGTGGGGATGTGGCCCCTTATGAGCCAGGTCCCATCCCCATGCCTCAGTGAGATACCTGTAAAGCACTTTGCAGACCTTACTGCCCCCTGTAAAGGGCTCATCAGCATCATCCCCATCCTCTGATGACATCCCTGGTTTCCTCTGCCATCTTTTGCTTTCAGGAACACTTTGCTGAGAAGAGGTGTGCGAACATCCCCTGACTGTGGGGGGATGCACTCTGTGACACAGAAAGGATTGGGAACCCCTGGTCTGGGCTGCTGTTGATCCATTCAGCTCCACACTTGGCAGCTGTTCATGTGCCCAGTTCTGAATTTGTCTGACAATTATGTAGCCCAGGGCACATCTGCAGCTGGTCAATGTAAGAGAGTCTGTCAGGTGCCTTGCTCTGAGACAGCCCTTCCTGTTTGCAGTGTTGTCCTTCTCCATTTGTTGAGTAATCTCACCCAAAGGAATGGAAGTTCCTTTGGCCTGACAGCCACATCTCCCAATTAGAAGGAGGCTGCCCTGCCCCTGTCTTTAGATGGGAATCCTTGCAGGACACTGCTGAGAAGTTCACCCCCTTCCAATTGGGGTGTCTTTGAGGGCTGCAGCCTCTTGTTTTGCCATGTGGACCTTGTTTTCCTTCTGCCTTTTGGGGGCCCAGCAGAACAGCCCCTCTTCCTTCCCACCCCCAGGGCCCCTGTCTTTGCATACTGAACATCCCAGTCCTTCAGAGCCTTTTCAACCTCATATCTCAGCCTGTGCTTTTTTTTTTTTTTGTCCCCTGGGAGGTCCTGAGGAGGCCCCAGGCCCCAAGGTGCCTTGTGACACCCAGCACCTGGACCTGGTGTCCTTACCTCTATGAAGGTGTATTGCCAAGGCAATATTCACAGCACTGATGGTGACTATGAATATGCCAGCATAGTTCTAAATTGCAAAATATAAAGGACTCCCCATGTACAAGGTAGAAGAGAAACATTATTTAAACGTCAAATCCCAGAACCAGAAAGCAAAGTACGTCATGGTAACCAAGAAGTTAATGACGATGATCACAGCACAGGGCAAAGCCATTCTCCAACCTCCCCTCTCAGCTTGGGCCTCCTCACCATCGACTGTCACAGTGTGCCAGTTGACCTGTGTACTTACCCCTCTGACTGACCCCACTTACTTTCTTCCTCCCAGTTCTGACCCTTCCTGTTCCGCCTGTTCAGCAAGCTCCTCCCACCACATGTGACTTAAGCTGCCTGGTGACTTAAGCAGATCACATGGGCCTATTAATTAATGAGAAAAATCGTTCCATTTAAATTACTGTTACAGAGGGCAACTGGTTGCCTACTTATCAGTGGCAGACAATCCCAGGCAGAGCGAAGAATTCTTCCTTTGTCTCTGTTGTCCTCCTCCCCTCTCCATCCCCTTCTGACATGGGTAAGCAAACTCTGTCCCTTCTCCTGAAGTCATCTCCAGCCTCTGGTTGTGAGACCTTGAGCTGCCCTGCCACTCTCCTTTGAGGGCCCTGAGTGAAGCCCCTCTCAAGGGGCCAAACTTCCTTCCTGTATAATGTCTCTCACACACACACACACCAGCCTCCAGAACTTGGGAGGGCTGGTCTTTGCTGGAAAGGCATCTTCTGGGATCCTTCCCCACCCACTTGTCCTTTTCTGGATCTTTTTTCGAAAACCAGAATGTGATTCGGAAGCACACAGAATTAAAGATACATAGATGTGTACATACATACATGAACCTAAAATTTGGACAGCCCTGAAGAACTGTGGCAGAAAGTAATGGAAATGATTCTGCTCTTGGAATCTCATTTGTACAAAAAAGACCACACTTGCAGTTTGTTTTAAAAAAACAAACAAACCTAGGACATAGATCCCCAAAAACCCTTTTTAAAATATTAATTAAAAAGAATAAAGAGATAGATTTTAAAATTGTTACAGTTTAGGCCCTCATTTAACAATAGGTGACCATAACCTTCAAGAAAGGCTCCAACAATCTTCTAGTTTTAGAAGTTGTTTTTTTAAAGAAGAAGATCAATTTAAAAAAATTAAAACCTTTTCTTAAAAAGTAAATAGTTGTAGCATGTGGAATGTCTTGAAGGTATACAGGTTGCATTTAGGGCTTAGAAGATGGTTTAGGAGTGGACTGCAGCCTATGGTATTTGGGAAGAGAAGGGAGGAGGCAAGGTATTTTGAGAGCACTTGAGTTTACTGTTGAAATTTCTCAGGAAGCTGGGGTCTTTTGATGGATCAAAAGTGTGGGGAATCTTCCTTGCAGGGAGTCTGCTCTAGGCAGTGGATGTAGTAGTATTCTATGGGCCGCACGTGTAGGATTCTTTCTACAGGCCTCATGTGTAGGGAATCTTCCCCTGGATTACAGGTGTAGTGATTTTTCTATGGTCTGCAGCAATAGGAGCCTCTCTGAGCGACAAATATACTAGTCTTGCTACATGCTACAAGAGTAGGATACTCACTCTTGGCTAAGCGACAGAGAAGGGGTCACTTTTGGGACTGCAGTTATGGAGGGGGGGTGGGAATCTGGGAATCTTTCTACTGGCCATAGGTATAGGGACTTTTCTGCAGGCCACAGATGTGTTTGATCTAGCCTTGTTCCAGCTCTACTTTGTACAAAACCATTCCCTCAAAAAAAAAAAAAAACAACTCAGAAGCCAAGATAACCAGATAATTCATTGGCTGTTCTTTTCTTGGGGAGTGCTGGATATTCCAATCTTTTCCCTGTCTGCTCCCATGCATCCTGCCCTTCATGTTTCATCATGAGATTATGCCATTGACTTTTCATCTGTCAAAATGCATCCATGGTTTTTCAGTCTCATTTTCTCCTCATAAGAACATGTGAGAGAAATGGTGCTGGGGTAGCCTTGCCATTTTTCAGATTTGGAGTTTGGGGTTTAGAGAAGCAGAGTGACATATTTAGGGCCTCATACTTATTTAGTATGAGAGCTAGACTCCAGGTCTTCTTATTCTTGTGTCCTTTTCCGTAAACGATACTGTGTTCATGAGCTTTTCAGAAACTCATTTAGATAACTGGGTTATCCTCTTCCATCTTTCTTTCTTCTCCCTTCCTTAGGTTAGATTATTCCTGCGACTTCCCTTGGTAGGTGCAGACATGTATAGTCAGTCAAAATAGATTTGTCTCTTTCTGCACTCTGCATCCTTCTCAGGAGGTGGGGAGCTTGTTTCATCATTAGTTGTCTGGAATCCTGATCGGTCCTTACACTGATAAAAGTTCAGCATGATATTATTCCATCCCATTTATATGCTATGACCTGTTTATCTCTTCCCCAGTTTATGGGCACCCCCACAGATTCTCAATTCTTGCCAACTCAGAAAGGGTTCTAAATATTTTTGCATGTAGTTTGTTTTGCTTAGCCTCTACTCTCCCTTTAATGTCCGCCTTCTCTTCTTTCCTTTGCCTCCTATTTCCCTCTTGAGTAAAATGTATTTCTGTGCCTTCTTGGATGTGCAAGTGTGTGTATTTTTTCTTTTGACCAGCTCAGATGAGTGTAAGGTTCAAGTGTCAGCTGCCCCCCACTTCCTCATTTGTATAGATGTTTACTTGTACACCCTGATTATATAAGATAATTTTCCTTAAGTTCTCTTCCTCCTGTCATCCCGGTGTATTCCTCTTCATCTATCTGTTCTTTTATGAGGAACCACCCCAGGGCCTGGTCTCATTGGACTCCCTCTGCCAACATTGATAATGATACTGTTTGGAAGGGTGACTTACTTTTTATCTCCCCACGTTTGAATGCAATCAGTTTATCCTTCTTTAATCCTTTATCATTATTCATTCATCACCTTTTTACATTTCTCTTCACTTCCTTGACTCCTGAGTTTGGACGTCCTATTTTCTCCACAGGTTTGGTCCTTCCAAAGGCTCAGAAATCTTCTATTTCTTTGAAGGTCCATTTTTTTCCTTACGGTAGCTTTATATTTAGTAAGTAAGTTATTCTTGGCTATAAGACCATATCCTTTGCCATCTGTAATATCATATTCCAAATTCTCTGCTCCTTTTTAGTTATGGCTGCTAACTCATTTGTGATCCTCACTGTTGTTCCTTGGTACTCGAATTCTTTCTCTCTGACTACTTGTATTTTTTCCTTTGGCTCAGAAGCTCTCAATTTTGGCTGTGATGTTTTGTCTATTTTGACTTCTTTGATGTCTAGGCTTTTTCTTTCTTTTTTTTTTGTTATAGAGTTTAGATAGTCTGATTCTTAAGTTTTTTTATCCTTGATCTGTTTTTAGGTGAATTGTTTTTTACAGTATCTTACACTTTTTTCCATTTTATTCAGCCTTTTGAATGTTTTTGTGTTTTTTCTTGTCTCCTAACACTGTCATGTATTTGATCCAAGCAGCTAATTCCTGTTCCAATTCCTCCTTCTGTTAGTTTTATCATATCACTTGGTGATACGTCAAATATTTTAAAACAACAGTTACATCTTATTTGATGTTTTTCTCCATGATAAACATTCTCAGAACTTTTAGCCTGTCTTCAAGTTATAGTATCCCGACCATTCACCATCTTTCTCAGTGCTCATCCAGTTCTGGTCCTCTGCTGCTGTGTTCAGTGATACGCCCTTTTTGCCTCCCCTCCATAATTTCAAAATAATAGTAAAGCAAATTTATCTATTGTTGCATATTGTCCTTTTAATTATATCAAACCCCTGGTTTTTATTCACTTGGACTACCTTCTTCCAGGTTGTACCCCAACTTGAAATGGTGTGAGTGAGTCATATCCTGCTTCTTAGGTTTCTCCACTGAAGTCCTACAGTAAAACTTCATTTAGGATATGAAAGTGGTCCTTGCTACTCTTAGCCTCTGCCAGGGGAAGGTGAATTGTGGTGAGGTCCTGCTAAGCTGGAAGATCTTCTGCTGTCTAGCCTTGATCATTGTTGATATGGCCTTCCTAGCAACTTCAGTAAGGATCTTCAGTAGATTACCTGTGAACTGTGGGGTCACAGAAATGCCTGGAAGTGAAATACCATATAGTATAGGAGTTGTATTCGATGTCCATGGAGCAGGTACCCGCACAGAAAACCACACATCTTTGAAGCACTTGATAATTCTGTTTCCTTCAGGTACTTCAATCTGAATTGTCATCTACTGTATTAGCTGTCCTTTATAGCTTTGTGTTGGCAACAAATGTGATTAGCACATCTTTGTTTTAAAATTCAATAAAATTATGGAATAGAGAGTAAAGTATGTAACCTATTGTACTTATGCCAATAGATACTTCTTTCCACGTTATTATCGGTTTAGTAATTTGATTTTCTTAAGATATATAATTTCAATCAATAACAGGTCTCATAACTGAAGTATATTTTATTCAGTCCTTACATCAACAAGGATAACCTAACAGATTTTTGCCTGATATGTCATTGAAATCTAACTCCATGATAACTAAAGCACCCTTCCTAATAGAGTAGGATGAATTTTCTTCGGTGAAGAAAGGAGGGATGGTTGGCATTGCTTGCATTTTTACTTTTTCATTACTCACAAAATTTGTGCTCTGATTTGATCAGACATTGATATCATAAGAGTAAATGACTTTTATACAGTTCTTTAGGTTTTACAGAGCACTTTAAGTCCTTTTATTTGATCCTTACAGCATCCCTCCAGCTATGGACATCCCTATTCTGTAGATTAGAAAACTGAACCGAAAAAGTTTAGTTATTTGTCCTGATTTTAAGTTCAGTGCTACTGTCTGCCAGCTGTAGTTTTCAGAATCTACCACTTTCTCCATTCAAAAAAGTATATCTATTACAGTTCTTCTAGGAACATACTTGTTCTTGGTGATTTCTCAGAGATTAACATTCCCTTGCAGGGTATCCCTCTGATATAATCCTTTGGATCTGGATATTAGAACTTACTCACTTTGAATACTTGCTTATATGGTGTCTCTCAAGCATCGACTTCCTATCCTTATATAATGTTTGAGAAGCAGTTTAATAGTATAGAAGGAGCCATGAGCTAAACTAGTCAGAAGATCTTGGATGGCGTCCCAGTCAACCCTCATTAGCAGTTTGGTCATTCACAAAGTCAGTGAAGTTTGCTGTGAGTCTCCAAATGTAACGGTACCTGCTCCACCTTGCTTCTCAGGATTGTTGAAAGGATTAAATGAAGTACCATATGTGAGAACATTTTATAAACTGTTATCACCAAGAACATGTAAATGCTTGTATTTTATTCATTTCAGATTGGAAAACTGAACCTGAAACAAAGGAATCTGTTTCAAATGACATTGTTATGGACAAGTCATCCCAGCAACAGTACTCAAAAGATGATTACCAGTGTGCCAAATTGGGAGAAGCATGGAGTTATGATCCAGAGAAGCCTTCTGTGCACACGGAGTGTGGGGAATCATTCAAGTGTAATTCAAACCATTTTCAGGATCATGTAATATATAATGTAAATCAAACTCACAGTTATAATGAATTTGGAAAAGACATAATGCAGGGTAAACACCATCCTGAGCATCAGAAAGTCCATCCTAAAGAGAAACTTCACATATGTAAAGACTGTGGCAAAACTTTTAGCTTCAGCTCATCCCTTATGTACCATCAGAAAATTCATACTGGAGAGAAACCTCATAAATGTGATGAATGTGGAAAAGCTTTCATTCTTCGAACACAGCTTAATTCCCACCAGCGAATTCATACAGGGGGGAAACCCTATGAATGTAATGAATGTGGAAAAACTTTTAGATACAATTCATCCTTCACTTACCACCAGAAAATTCATACTGGAGAGAAACCTTATGAATGTTATGAATGTGGGAAGGTCTTCAGAGGGAACACACAGCTTAATTCCCATCAACGAATTCACACTGGAGAGAAACCTTATGAATGTGATGAATGTGGGAAAACCTTCAATCAGAGCACACAGCTTACCTTCCACAAGAGAATTCATACTGGAGAAAAACCTTATGAATGTAATGAATGTGGGAAGGCCTTTATGCAAAGTGCACATCTTGTTTCCCACCAAAAAATTCATACTGGAGAGAAACCTTATGAATGTAATGAATGTGGGAAAGCTTTTAGCTCTAGTACATCCCTTACTTACCACCGGAGAATTCACACTGGAGAGAAACCTTATAAATGTAATGAGTGTGGGAAGGCTTTCATCCAGAGTGCACACCTTACTTCCCACCAGAAAATTCATACTGGAGAGAAACCTTATGAATGTAGAGACTGTGGAAAAGTTTTTAGCTCCAACTCATCTCTTATTTACCACCAGAGAATTCATACTGGAGAGAAACCTTATGTATGTAATGAATGTGGACAGGCCTTCAGAGTGAACACACAGCTTACTTCCCATCAGAGAATTCATACTGGAGAAAAGCCTTATGAGTGTAACGAATGTGGGAAGGCCTTTGTCCATAGCACACATCTTACCTTCCACCAGAGGATTCATACTGGAGAGAAACCATATGAATGTAATGAATGTGGGAAAGCTTTTAGCTCTGGTTCATCCCTTACTAACCACCAGAGAGTTCATACTGGAGAAAAACCTTATGAATGTAATGAATGTGGGAAATCTTTTAGACACAATTCATCCTTTCTTTACCACCAGAGAATTCATACTGGAGAGAAACCTTATATATGTAGTGAATGTGGAAAGGGCTTCATTCTCCGAACACAGCTTACTTCCCACCAGAAAAAGCATACTGAAGAGAAACTTTATGAACATAATGAATATGGAAAAGCTTTTTGATACAGTGAATTGCTTATTTATCCCCTAGATACTTTGTAGTAGAAGGAAAGGTTAATGTAATAATGTTGGAAAGTCTTCAGCTGAAGCACACATTTTGGCACCAATTTGTCCTGGAAAGATTTACAAAATAATGTATGTGGGAAAGTATTCATTCTAAGCTCAGAGAAACTCAATAAGGAATTTTGGAAAGCTCTTCCAACAAGGTGCACACAGCAGAGAATAATGCTGGAGAGAAGTCCTATAATTGTAGTCAATGTGGGAAGGGCTTTAAACATCAATCACCCTTTCATTAGCATAAGAGAATTGTTGAAAGTGAATATTTTGGAGAACATAACTGACTCCATTTTGTTCCGTATTGGCCATTGTTTTGCGTAGGAACCCTCCATGAACTGACAGACCAGCTGCAATAGTTGGTTTCCTTCAGTTTCTTCTTTCATCCTCTAATTGGTACAAAAAGACTTGATTGCTAAAAAAGGAGAATTCAACAATCTTGGAATATCCTTTCCTTATCTAGCCTGACAGGTAGATCCCTTTGACTTAGATTAGCTATCCTAAAAAGGGCACATCCCTTCTCTATCTCCTATAGCTAATCATATACACTTTTCTTAACAATTATATGTTTTTTCTTTGTAACACCAGTTGCACTGTAATGGACAGCCACCTTTTTTCTTGGTTTCATGTAATGTATAAATAATGCGTGTGATACACATTTTCATTAACTGCTGGTGAAGTGTGTTTCTCTCTTGAGTGTATGATAAAACCCATTTCTCTGACTTGTACTGGCACATTGGCAAAAGCTAGTCAGACTGATAAGAAAATTCATGCCACGGTTGTGACCACATGGTCTGGTACTGGCTAGTTCAGCCTTTACAGATCCCCATCTTCAAGAACTTTCTAACCTTGTATCAATGAGTTCACCAATTCAGGAATGTCTCAAGAGAGGCAACTAGGAGGTCTGACAAAGGCATAATCTAACACGTTGATGCTCCAAGTCATGAGATCTACAGAGACAGGATAATGTTTTGTGTATTTTTGTATTGTGTGGTATGACTTAGTGTCATTTGTACTTACTCAGTGTCTCCGCCAACCTTCCTATCTAAGTTCTTAGTTAAATTTTTATTCTGGTCTAGTATCTGGCACTAAGATAGCGAGGAGCCTTTGAAAAAACTATATCCTGCTAGAGCAGAACCAGAGGAGGCTCAGGTGGAGGTCAAAGAGTTCATCTAACCATAAACTCAAGTAGTCAGGGTGGGGGTGGGGATGTAAGTCTCAATTTCACCTTGAGTAATCAGTCATCGTGATGGTATTGAGTTGGTATTTCTTTTCTGGAATAGACTCTTCATGTCCATTTTGATGAATTGGAAAAAAATTCTAGGAAGGGCTAGTCTCTAAGTATGAATTTGTTCTTTGTTAAAACTAAATGGCCATCTGATACTTAATACATGAAGGCCCTGGCTGTTATGTTAATGAAACCTTATGAATTCTAGAAGGAAAAAATAGAGGTCCATTTCTCAAAATAAATGAGTTATTCATTTATTTGAATAGATCCCAAAGTGCATAAATCTTGCCAACCAAATTATGAAGTTAATTAATCTTTCTCCTGGAGAAAAGGAATGCCACCTCCTCATGAGGTTTTGCCATAGGATGAATGCTGGCATCCTTTGTCACATTCTCTACCTAGTATTCCACTATTTGTCTCAAACACTCTCCCTCTGGAGATACCAGCTACCCAGAGATGGTACCTGTTCTTTTAAGGGACAATAGCATTGCCTTTTATAACCTTGCCCTTGAGGGGCAAGAAAAACCTGTGTCTGAAATCCTCTTGCTTTTATCTTCAGTGAATGGGAAGTGGAGAGAATGGTAAAGACAAGTAAGACCCAGTTGCAGGAAGATCAGCAGGTACAATTTTCAGCTGCCTTGCAGTGGAATTCTAGACAAGACCACTATCTTGTAGGATGTAAAGGGAACAAAGTACTTAAATGACCTTTCTCTGGTATCTGTTAATTACTGCCATCACCTCTGGAGGTGGCAGAAGACATGCCCTTTTCATCCAAGATTCCTAGTCAATTCCAGTGTTAAACTGTACCACTCCCAGTAAACTTTCCATAGAAAATAAAGGGGAAGAGGAGAAATGAGAACTTTATGCAACATATTTCAAAGCTTTCAGAAGTAATAATTCTGTGTTCTTAAATCTAGCCAAGTTGGGAGTACACAGAAAGAGATCAGTAAGAGGAACTAAAATCCTTTCTCTATTTACATAAATTTATGGTATTTTAAACTAATTGGGAACTAAATTTGTGACTGAAATGTAATTTCTTTACTGTGAATTCCAAAATGTGATTTGAATATTTTTTAAAGGCTGAAATCTCCTTATGAGTTTTGGGGTTTGATACTCTATAACAAAAAATGAAAACTCTGAAAGTTACATTCAAATAGCACTTCACCCTTTTGCCACCCTCTCTTGAAGTGTGATAGATTTATTGTTTTAAGGTAAGAGTAGATGATTTCACCCACTAGAGGCAACTAAGAAAGCCTTAAACAGTAAAAAAAAGAAAAAAAGGTAAATGGTTTTGAAATGTGCTTTTTCTAAATATATGGTGCTTTAGAACCACATAGTGCAATTATTAATTCTTCTGTACAATTTGAAAAGAAAGGTTTGTTTAAATTAGCAAAATTTCACTTTAATGGAAAGTTTGCATTTTTTCCTCTTTGTTTTTCTGTGAATAACTTAATAAAGTTTAATTGCCTAAGTAAATTAGAAGCAAAGTTACCTTAAAAAGAAATTAGAATTAACTACATTTGCAAGCCGTTGAAGAAGCAAATTAGACTGTTTTACCTGACAAAATAAAGTTTCCATTTTGATCAAGGAAAGTTAATTGAAATTGTATAATAAAACTTGTGCTAATTATTTTAGTGGCATAAAGAAAATTTGTGGATGGAGTGGGATATGATTAGGAAATAAAAGATGTAAGGAATTTAGAAAGTAGAGAAGGAAAGTGAAGGGTTGAATCAGTTGGAAGTCAAGTTCAGTTCTGAAGGGAACATAAAGGATGTTTGGAGATCATTTGCAGTGTGGATATAAAGCTTACTTAGGAGGCAATGAGAATTGAGAGAGTTTCTCCGAGAGCAGGAATGTAAGATTAAAAGAGAAGCCAAGAAGGCAATCAAATATTTTGGAGGAGTTTAAGTTAAATCTTATAGCTAGTCTAGATTAGAGGAGAACAGGAAGCTCTCCATGCCTCTAAAATGATTGTTACATCTGGGAAGTGCTTACTTTCTTCTCAGATAGTTAATTTTGAGGTTTCTCATGATTGCCAAGCTTTATTTTTATCAATTTTTATATTATTCATGTAGAAAAGTAGATCGAATCGTGTGGCATTTAAAAATTTTTATTTATATTGCCTTTTGATAAATCTGGGGAAATTACTATTTACAACATGATCTGTGTTCTGAATGGTAATTACTAACGCCATCTTTGTAATATAAAGACAATTTAATTTTAATTACTCCATATTGATCTCTGAATGCAACTAACATAGAATGCCAAAATGGAGAGATGAAATGGATTTCTTTTTAAGGTAATTCAGAATGCATTCAACTGAGTTGGTGTAATTTGACTGGCAATGTTTTGTTTCATGTTTTAAGTCTATAATATTTTTTGAAATTCCCAGTTTTTTGCATTGTGATTTTGGCAAGCCATATAAGAAATGCTGTTAATTTGAAAAATGATACCTAGAGGGTACTTAACTACACATGTATTATTAGGAAATTAACTCCTCCTTTGATCTGAATGCTATGAAATGATGAATTTGACTCACGTATTAGAGACTTAGCATTATGGTAAGAAAACAAAAAATAATCAAAAACATGTCTATACTTGGTGATATTTTGCTTAAAAATGAGTAATGATGGTAATTTGGCAGAATTCGGATGGAATTTGGCGAAACCTAAAGACCTTGTAAGTTGTTATTATCAGTGAAATTCTTTAAGGACTTGCCAAGTCCTTTGGATCTTCACCTTGGGCAAGATCATAAAATCTTCCCACCTCCATGAAAGTAAGAGCTGAAGGAGTATATGTGACAGGTGAGAACTTTGCAGATTCTTAGATAGTAAATTGGATTGCTAATTATGAAATTTATGAAAACTAAATTAGATAAAATTATACCTGAAAAAATATGCATTGAAATTATATCTTTGAGCCAGTGTAGTACAGGTCCCAGTAAGAATATTTTTCTTTCTGCCTCAGAAGTTAATATATGATACCTTAAGATATCCAAACCAACAGAAGCCACTGTCTTTCTCAAATTTTAGTGAACTGTATCAAACATCCACTTCTTGTATAAAACCCCAGAATGTGTTTATTTTTTTAACTTTAACTACTTGGTTGTGACATCAGGATGTCTGAACATACACATACACACAAATGAATTAAAGTGGTTTTTTAAAAATACCTTATATGTACTTGATGAATATTGATGATCAATTTTTAAAAATTATTTAACTGAATATTATTGCAAGAAAGTAATTGTATCCTTCCATAAGGTGTGATTAGTGCTATGTTAAGGGAGTTAAACCTCTTGGAAGCATAATTGGATTTACTGAGTTTTGAATTCAGGTGTAACTGTTTGTTTTATTGCTAATTTAATTGAATCATTTCACCATTCAAGGTAAATGCCATGAACTGCTCAAAGGGAGTTTGTTTTGAGAAATGTTACAGGTGGATGTAAGTACCTGGGAAGACTGAGAAAAGATAGCCTTATGAAGAGAATAGCAGGATTTCCTAGACTCAGTTTCCCCATTGTGCTTTTTTCCTTTCTGAATAGCAAAATTTCCTACTTGGTTAATAATGAACCTGGCCATGATGTCCTGAATTCACATGAACAATGTGAAACTTGCATGATTGACTGTTCCAAAATGTTACTATGAATTTTACCCAAACTCAGCAAAGAAGACTTTATCCCGTTACATTTACAATATGTCAGTCTGTGCCTTTGGGCTTAAACCTAAGGGAATAATATTAATATTGTTACAATCATGTCCTTCCTTTTTTTCCCTTTCATAGCAAATTTCTATTGGTAGGTGAACTACAAATATTTTCTAACGAATAAAATTCTAATGAATTATCTGATGTTACGATCCTCAAGCATCTCTGAGCTTTGGGATGCAGGTAGGAAGGACCCAATTGATTTTATTTTTATTATTTGGAATAGGTGGCCACTAACCTCAGTTACCTGGACAAACCTGCTTTTGGACCTGCCATCTCCTTGCTCATCATTTTAATACTTAAATATTCATGTATAAGATTATGTTCTTCAAGTAATACATTCTTTCTGAATGATGTGAAGATAAAATATGTCCTTATGGGTGAATTCTGTGACATGGGATGAAGATGTAAAAGTTTAATTTTTAATGAAGTAGTGATCTTCACTTTGTAAAGAGCAGCAAAATCAGACTTTCCATTTGAGAACTATGATATATATGACTGACTTTCAAGTGATTTCCTTTGGGTAAAGGAATATAATTAAAGACAATAATTGTAGTTGTATTAGTAAGCTTAGGACTTCGACTATTGTGCTAGTGAAAAATAATGGAAAAGTCCAAGGAAAGAAGGTGGTCTTAAATGATATATTTCAAATTTTATCCTGAAGATAGTAAGAAACAACTAAACTTTCACATCCATTTGAATATTCACAGATGCCTATCCATACAAATGACTAAATACACAGACTTGGGATATGTTTTACCCCAAACAAATAATTGTTTATAAGAGCTCAAGTTGGATTGAGGCTTTCCTATATAGAATTGTTTAATTAGTTGTCAAGAAACTTGTAAGTCAATAGGTTTTTTTTAACAAAAGAATAAAGAGGAAATAAACCTTTTGTATCTCATTCACAAAACAACTTAAACTACTGTGCCTGGAGGTATATACATTATATGTGTATATATATTGGGAGAAGAGGAGAAATGCAGTCCTCGGCAAATGACATAATATGTCAGGAAGAGTTCAATGAGATTTTGAAAGCATTAACTTGAGACTCTGGAAAAATAAAGAATGGCTTGATAAAATATATGGCGATTCTCTAGAAGCAATATATTTTTATGGTTTTACACATCAAAACTAAAGCTCCAGTAGCTTAACCATCCAGGGAAATATGTGGACAGTAAATACAGAATTCTATATGCTCTGTTACTCTGTAGAAATTACTGCTTACCCTAAGCAAATGGCCAAAGATCACTTTCCCGCCCCTTAGGACGTATGGCATACAAAAGGGTTGGATATAGGCTCATTAAATATAACAGGTCTTTACAGTCACATAATCCTAAAGCACTTAGCTTTAGGAAAAGGTTGGTCTCAATTTGTTGAAACTCATACATAAAATGGACTAGTTCTCCAAAGCATTTTGTTATGTGCAAGATGATTAAATGGGTGTTAAAACATTTGCATCTTATTTTGTGAATGTTTAAATTAGGGAATTGTTTTTCATTTCTGTTTGAGATCTCTCTGATATCAAGAGAAAGAAGGACTTATTTTACAAAGTCAGGTTCTCAAGGATCTTTTTAAAAATAGTTCCTTAGTCCATAGATAGCATTGTCTATAGTGATGTCTGTACCACAAGCAGATTTCAGGTAAAGTATGTAAATATTAAAAATTAAACTTTCAGATGAGTTACAGGTGACATAATCTGATGTTCTTCCTATAGCTGTAATGTTCATAAGGTTAATTCCATTAGATTTGTACCGACTTTCACCACATGAACTTATTACTGGAAAGCCAATGTAATTAGTTTTGTCAAGCCTTACCAAACCGTATTAAGTTTTATCACCAACAGGTTAAAGACAGAATTACTTAAAGAATCTCTGTAAGTGACTTGGAAACTGGAAAGTGGTCAAGGAAATACCTCTGCAAATCCAGAGGCCCTTTTCATGTACTTTTGACAACTTAACACCTCAATTAAAGACACCTAGATGTTGATTCAGGGATGAATGTCTCTGAGTTTAAGTAGATTAATCTGAACAATTTGTGGACAGTGATCAACTGTGGACAGACCCCCTCTAACACCGAATTTCCTAGGGAAAGTGTTTCCCAGAAGCAGATAACTTCATGAAGTAGACAGCTAACCCAAAATGATGGGAAAAGAAACCTGTTTTCTAAGTGGATGTTATGGTGCATTCTCTGGTTTGTTTTGCCCTTCTGACAATAGAGCTGTGTTTATTGTCCATTATCTCTTAACAGTGCCCTGTTTTTTATTTTAATTTTCTTGTTGCTTCTTAGGTTTACTGCAGTATAACTGATTAATTTATTGATTGAAGTTTGATGATTAGTTTTTAAGGAATGTTCTGAATTTTGTATGATTTGTTACCCACCTGTTTTTATTTTTTTTTTTCATAACCGCTATAACCCTCTTTGGACCAAGTTGCCTCTTTTGCTATAGAAACTGGCTTAATCTTGTCTTCACATTAGGCGTCCCAAAGATAAAGTGGCTATGTCTAGGGATGGAAGGGAAATTGCTAAAGTGAGTATTTGGGAAAACATAACTGACAATTTTATCTGTATTTGCAGTGTGCTGTGTACAATGCCTGCATGAACTGAAAGACCAGCTGCAACAGCTGGCTCTTTTCACTGTCTTTTTCCTCCTATAATTGCTACAAAAAGATGTAATTGCTAAAAAAAAAAAAAATGAAAACGAGGACTCAAATCGTCCCTGGAATGTCTCCCCTTATCTAGCCTGTTAAGTAGTTCCCTTTGACTTAGTGAAATAACTATATTAACAAGGGCATAACCCTTCTCTATCTCCTATAGTGAATGCTAGACATTTTCTTTAACAAACATACTTTTATCTTTGTATAATCAACTGCACTATAATGAGCAGCCATGTGTTTTTCTTTGTTTCACGTACTATAGAAATACTACTAGCTGAATTATGAACGACATATTCCCATCAAATGCTGCTGGGGTGTGTCACTGTATAATAAAACCTATTTCTCTGATTCATGCTGGCTTATTGGCAAAAGCTAGTCAAACCGATGAATTCATGCAACAGAATGCATACTGTAATTAAGTCTTATGAATGTAATTCATGTGGGAAGGCTTTCCGTGAGATTGCACACCTTATTGATCTTGCAAAAATCTTTACTTGAGAAAAACATGTAATAGTTGTGAAGGCCTTTAGTCAGGAAATCTCTCACTCAGTGTAAGACAATACTGGAAAGAAACCCTACTGATGCAGCATATGTGACTATATGGAGATAAAGGGGCCTTACTATAGGCATGGAGATAAGGCCCTTATATCTGTTTCCCGTGGCTATTTACCAGCTAATGCTTTCCAAATGAGTAGTTTTGTGGTGTCTGGCCACACAAGAAAGGTGGTCAAAAGCAAATTTGTTAAGGGTAGAGTTAGTTTGCTCTTGGTCCTGTTACACGATACAGTAATAGGACCACTAAAATAAGCCACCAGGGAGTGTATTTCATTAAGCCTGAAGGAATTGGTGCTTTTAGACCCACAGCTGAACTCACTGATGGAAATGCAAACAGCTGGGAATGTAATTAAACTTGGTTCAGGGACAAGTAATTTAAACCAATTCAAAGGCCTTGGTTAGAAACCCCATAACAGCTTCCCAGATTTGACAAGACACCTTGATTCATGCAAGCTACTGAAAAGTGCACAAAGCCACTTTGGACATATTCACATCAGGGATATCTTTGCTTATTAATTATGTATCTATCTTTGCTTCAATAAACTTTAGCATTAAAAAAGTAAAAGTGTCAAGTTTGCCTCATTATTTTGCTAATTCCCTACCCTGCCGCCCCTTCCCCCAGACTTCATACCCTAGAAACCTCTTTAGCCCTGGAACTCATTAGTACCCTGAGGCCCCTCCCAGAATGTCCATTGAAGGAGGATATCCAAGCTAGCCATCTCTTCATTTCCCACTCCACTGAACCCTTCTGACTTCTCCATCATGCCCCTGCCTCTTGCTTTGCACCTTCCTTATGTGGGTTGCCTTCAACCTCCTTAAGGGAAGGGGCTGCTGTTTTCTGCCTCTTTTTTTGTATCCCCAGCACTTATTGTGGTACCTGACACATAGCAAGTACTTAATGCTTATTGACTGACTATAGGAAATAACATGATGATCCACTTGATCTCTACTACAGATCCTGACATATAAATCATGGAGAACGTGGCACAAAGACTGGTAAAGGGTAGACCTTTACCGTATCCGCTTCTCTATCCCCATATTCACAGAAAGTCAGCCTCAGTTTGAGGTCACAACAGCTGCATTACATATTCAGTGTTGTCCAAAGAAAATATAAATTTCTGCCAGTTGCCATAATTTATTGTTGAAGGGATTTAAATGAAATAACTATTAATATATTGGGGAAGACCTAGGACATGACATTTATTTGTTCAAAAGAATTTATGTAGTGGATGCTATGTATCAGCACATACTACTGGAAGGAGTAAAGAGAATCCCCATTCTCAAGGAATTTCCATTCAATGCGTGTGCTGAAAATGAAATACAAAATAGAAAATTTTCAAAGGATGATGCTGGGAACAAAGGAAATGAATGGTTATGACAGGCTTCCTATATGAGCTGGGACCTGACGTGAGTTTTGAGGGAAGCCAGCTATTCCATGAGATGAGAAAAAACTGCATTTCAGATATGAGGGGATATGGGTCATGTAAAGTCATGAAGATGGGAAATGGAATGTCATGTACAGTGAACAATATAAGTAGACCAGTCTGGCTAGAACATAGTGAGAAGGAAGATATATATGCAATGAATCTGGAAAGGTAGGCCGGAGCCAAACTGTGAAAGCTTTTAAAAGTTAAAGTGGAATTTATATTTGGTTGTAGAGGCAAGATGCAATCACTAGATCTTAAGCAAAGAGTGACACTGTAGTAACTCTGCTTTAGGAGGATCATTCTGGCAGCTGTGTGGAAGGTTTGAAGAGGACAGTCTAGATGTAGGAGAGCCTAGATGAAAAGTAGGTTAATGCAATACCCCAGGGCAGCTGTGGTAAAGGATTAAACTAGGATGGTGGCTGTGGGAGTGCCAAGAAGAGAATGTGTAGTAGGCAAGGCTGGCTTTGGATTTGTCTGGTTGTTTGAAATGAAATGAGTCATTTGTACTTCATCTAACCATTATAAAAAGGTGGTTTATATAGCCATATCAGAAAAAAGATATCCAAAGCAGGGAAATGCAGCATTCTGTCATACTCCCTAAACACTTATAGTAAACACAGAGGATTGATTCAGTTAAGTGTAATTTCCTTTTTGGCAACACTGGCATGTTGGTCAGAAGCCCAAGTGAGGAGCTGATAAACTGTCATATCCTGACTTTTGTGTCCTTAGGCCACAAGGAATGATTTCCACACCTTTAAGGAAAAACTATGCCTTAGATAGGGTCTCACAATATTGTTCCTACTACAACTGCATCATACCCCTTGGTAGTAAGGTCTTCTAAAGGATCTCCCCAGCAGCTAAAGTAACTTTAGGGCTGTTTCTCAACAGCACCAATCTTTGAGATTTAAGATTCCTGGCATAGCCTGTGCTGTAGGAGGAAAAGAAGTAAGAAAGACAGGAAAAACAAACCCCATCAAACAATGTAATGGCTCCCTGAAGGAGTGGAGATCAAAAATCAGAAATCTAAGGCTTTGCCCAAGAAAACCAAATCCTAGATTGGAACAATCTCATCCATGTATATATGAATGTATATACTTCAGGGCAAAACAGATTATAGTCGGCAGAACATAGCATATGACAATATATAACACAATAGATCCCCAAAGAATAAACCATATAAATATATAAAGCTATTCTATAAAAAATGTAGGGAGAATAGTAGGCTATATTTTCCACAAATGTGGATAGGAAATGAATTTGTAACCAGTCTTGGAATAAAGACTATTCTAGAAGATAAGGGAGAACTTGGTTTATGCAAAAGCAAATCAATGATAGCAACAAAACTTGTGCACAAATGAAATCAGAATGGATTTGGCCTGGGGAAAATGTTTGTACTAAACATCTCTGATTAAAATCTGACTTCCACATCTCTAAGAAATTGACACAAATTCAAAAGCTTAATAAGTCATTTCTCAAAGGATAGGAACAATTTTTAAAGAAAAAAGAATATATCTATAGGTTAAAAAAGTTCAAAAACTACTAATAATCCGTGAAGTACAAAACCATTGAGAATTACATACATATCAAATTGGGAAAGATTATGAAATGGAAAATTCACTATTGGAGGGGAAGATTAGGCACACTGAAACTTGTGTAATTTGTCATTCTGCAAGAAAAGTTAATAAATTGCTTATATCTGATGGCTTAAGCAATCCAACTACTGGTTTTAAACCCTAAGAAAGACAATGATAGTAAGTCACAATCCACTATGTACAAAATTATTCACAGAAGCACTCTCTGTAACAAGAAGCAAGAAGTGAGAAATAAACTATGGGCACAGTAACTGAAGAATGACTGAACACATTTGATCATTGGTTCTTACTGAGCCATAAAAAAATCACTAATATTAAGAATTCAGAGAAACATAGGAAAATTTGTGTGAGGTGATACAGAATGAAGAAACCAAACCCATAATTTATACATTTACATATGTACATACATATATACATACACATATATATATATACATGTAAATACATGTGTGTATATACAGATAGATACAGCTATCTATCAACCTAGGCTATAACAATGTAAATGAAGACACCACCAAAAAGACAACAAAATTCCAGTCATCTACAATGAAAAATATTGATATTAAAGTATTATCATTTTAAAACACATCCTTTTCTGTTAAATTGGTTGTTCAGTTGTTTCAGTTGTGTCTGACCCTTCATGACCCTATTTGAGATTTTCTTGGCAAACCATACTGGATTGGTTTGGTATTTCCTTCTCCAGCTCATTTTACGAGGCAAATAGGGTTAAATGACTTGGCCAAGGTCACACAGCTAGTGTCTGAGGCCAGATTTGAACTCACAAAGAAGACAATGAGCCTTCCTGACTCCAGGCTTGGCACTCCATCCACTTCAACATCTAGCTGATACTGTAGAAAATATAAAAATGGTCAGTTACATGAGGTATATCAGTCACAAACTTTATCAGGTGGTTTTGTTCAACTGTTGTTTGAAGGTGAAATCTATTGTTTATTTGTTTGAGAAGGCCAGCAGATGACAGAGAAAAAGTTTAGAAACTCAGAAATGGATAAAATATAGGTATAGCATTGTATAATATCAACCCAAATTTTCCAATAAACCAACAAACTATAAACACCTCACAAAAGAAAAAGAAAAAAATTCAGATTTCTTCTCTGGTAGGGAGGGCCAAAAAATTTTACAGGGATTTTCCAAATTACAGGGCACCATGTCCTTAAACCCTGCTGATATAGTACAGGTAACCTTATACACTGAAAATGATCCTCTCCAATTTTACAAAGCGAAGACTGAGAACAGGGAGCAAAGATACTATGTCTCATGAACATTGTGAGATTAAGAATCTGTTTTTTCCATGTCAAAAAAGCACTATTATTCCTAAACATACACCCTGTCCAATACCACACACCTCATGGCCTCAAGTGAAAAGTTTCTCAATGTTAGGTAGAAGCCATCCTCAATCAGAGAGACAAGGTTCTTGTAAGTTCTTCAGCATGACATCTGTAAAAAGCTTCCGAGCAGGGTCCAATTGTCCCCACTTCTCTTGGGTGAAGTCCACAGCCACATCCTCAAAGGTCATGGAGTCCTAAAACACACACATACACACACACACAATCACATACACACACACACACACACACACACACACAACCATTCCTGCTGATCCAGTCTCCCTCACTTGGAATGTGGGAGAAGCTGATTTTTTTTAATGTTAATTTTAAAAATTTTGAATTCCACTTCTCTCTCCCTCCAGTTCCTCCCCTACCCCCTGAGAAGGCAAGGAATATGATATCCATTATACATGTAAAATCGTGCAAAACATATGTGAGGGTGAAACTGATACAAAGTTTGGGGAGCAGTCCTGAAGTAAATATGGACTGGGAAGTGACTGTGCTGGATCCAGAATTGTGTGACAAATTAATTAGGGCTCTCACTTATCATGCATTTTCTCACAACTCTAGGCAGTATAGAGTGAAATTATTAACCCCACCTTTTTAAAAACAGATGTTAAAAACCTAAGTATATGATCTTCAAACTTCAGACAGACATCATAGTGTCTGCCCAATTAGAGACCTCTTTGATTTAAAGGACTCTCTCCGGCGATTCTGTACTCCACCTAGCGCCTCTCTCTACTAACCTAATGGCAAGGCTTCCATGCCTAGAAACAAAGGGTTTCCCAGACTTCAGACAAGATTCAGCTCCATTCCCACCTTGTGCAGGAGGCCCTTTCTGCCAATGCCTTCTGTCCTTGGATTCCCTTTCATCCACTTTGTCAAATGTCTTATATGTGTCTTGCTATTTACATGTCTCCCCCATCCAAATGTGAGCTCCTTGAGGAGAGGGGCTGTCTTTTGCCTTTCTTTGTATTGCCAGCAGTAAACCCCATGCCTACAGTAGTAGATGCTTGATAAGTGCCTGCTGACTTACTGACAAATTAAACTGCGAAGGTTAGGGAAAACTTCTGAACAGTTAGGGAGCATTCATTTTGGGGCACATCACCAATATACTCTTAATCATAACAACTAAAAGGTTTGCAGAGGGCTTTACAAAGTTACCTGGGTTCCAGTACAAGCTCCCCTCGGGCAGGAGGAACTCCAGGCCAGGCTATGAAGTAAAGGGGTAGGAGGGCTGAATATGGGCACATCACTGAGATACCCTAGTGATGGCAGGTCACGCTTGTCCTTGGTTGCTGACGAAGACCGTGCCATCAGAGAAGTGATGGCATGACTTGCACTTGACTTGGTTGGAGATATTTATTAACTTTAAGTACAGGATAAATGGGAAATAATTCACAGAAGGCAGACATTAAGAGTTGAGGGGCTGGGGAAGATTTCCCGTAGTTTGGGACTCAAAGGAAGCCAGAGAGGGCACAGGGGACAGCTGGAGAGAATGCCCGGGCCCAGAGGTGGGCGGTCCTGTGCCTGGAGCAGCCCCAAGGACCGCCAGGCTCCCGGGCTGTAGCATGTGGGTACGGGTGGCGTCCACGCTCGGGTCCACGTGCAGCTCAGTCTACACTTCAGGCCATTCCGCATAAGGGTTGTGTCTACACTAAGGGCCATTTCAGCAGGTGAAAAAGGGGCGTGCCCGCCTCCTGGGGGGCGTGCCTACACGCTGCCCCCTCCCCCGGGTTGGTTGGGAAGGGGCGTGTCTACACCATCTCAGCCAAAGAAGGGGCCGTTCTCAGTCAAGGCCATTCCAACAGGTGGGGCAGGGAGGGGGCGTGTCGCTCTCAGGTCCACGTCAGCAGGGGCACGGGCTGGTCTACACCGGTCTAACCCACGGGAAGGGGCGTGTCTATGCCCCAGGTCCCTCCCCCTTCCCGAAGAAGGTCACCCTGGGGACCCGCGGCACCCCCACACCGGGATCACCTCCGGCTCCATCCCTCCCCCACCCCTCCGGCTGCTCAGCAGGCAGGCCTGAGGGCAGGCAAGGCCCGCGAGCCGCCCGGCCCGGAGGGGGAAGGCGCATCCCGCGCGGGGCCGGCCGCTCCCGCATGGGGTCCCCATCCGCCACCAGCCCCAGCGCTTTAGTAGGGGCGCCGCCATCGGCCCGAGCCTCAGCCTCCAGGGGCGGGGCGGGGCGGGGCGGGGCGGGGCGGCCAGGACCTTCCGCTGATTGGTTAGAAGGCAACATCTCACGGACAAAGGGAAATCCAAGTATGTTCAAGGGGCGGGGCCGAGAAACAAAGGAAAATCGCGACGGAAGTGCCTTCCGAAGGCCCGCCCTCGGCGTCGGAGGCAGGAAGGAAACGGAAACTCCTATGGACGCACAGCCTTGTGGGAATCGTAGTTCAGAGGCCGGGCTCTGTGGACTTGTGCGCATGTGCCGGGTCTCTGTCCCGGGAGCCTGTGGAGGGAAGGTGCGGCTGCCCTGTCCCCACCTGCAGACGGCTGCGCGCTCGCGCCGTCCAGCCTCGTGTAAACCGCCTCCGAGGGGGAAGAGGCCCAGCTCTCAAAATAAACCCCTTTTTTCAAAGCATTCACATATCCTAGTTCTACATTTTGATGATCTGTGGGAGATCATAAAATTGAACGGGGACCTTCCTAAGAGTATATCTGAATAAGTAGACTAGAGACCTTTGTTTTCTATTGAAGAGATTCCACAGTGTAGATGACGTTCCTCCAGATTACGGCTGTCCTTTTTCTCAGAGAGAGTCAGTGAGGACATACTGCTTCTAGCACTAATCCTCATGCCTCGTTTTCTCCAATTAATGTAACCACTGACACACTTGGCTAAGTGAGTATATAACCTAAACCTTTTCTCTGTCAAATGTCAGTCTCTTATTTTAATTCTTAACTTATACCAGATGAAATGGACATTTCCACATACACAGTAGAATAGGAAAAGAAGATTGTACATGAAACTGTAGATTTTTATTATGTATAGTTTGCTTTTCTTTTATATTCTATAATAGATTCAACCTGTAACTTTCAAAATGGTATTGCTTCTCTATGAAAGGCTCCAATTTTCTCTGCATTAAAAAGATGTGCCTCAATGTCTCTCTTTTGGGGGGAAGCACATTGGGGGAAGGAGAACTAGATACTAGAGTGCACAGAGTCCTGGGTCTGGAGTCAGGAAGGCCTGAGTTCAAGTCCAGTCTCAGACATTTAATAGCTCTGTAACCCTGGGAAAATCACTTATCTGCTACCTCTACTGCAAAATGGAGATAATTATAGCAGGTGCTTGTGAGAATAAAATATTGGGTAAAGTGCTCAGCATAGTGCTTGCTACAGTTGGCATTTAATAAATGCTTATTCCCTTCCTCTTCTGTTTTTGACTGTTGCTTCTTTTGGGGGGGTGGATTACCCTCTGCCTATCCCATCTTGGACTTCTAGCCCCACTGGTGGAAAAAAAAGAAAAATGCAACCCTTGTGACAAATATGCATACTTAAGCAAAAAAATTCCCATATTGGCTGTGGTCAAAAACATGTCTTAAAATTGGTATCTTGAGTCTCTTCACCTCTCTCAAGAAGTGGATAGCATGTTTCATCATCAGATTCCTACAGAGGGTGTCTCAAAAATCTTAGTGCAACTCTGAGCTATAATAGCGGTTAAAGCTAGGAAGCTATTAAAACAGATTTGGACTAAGACTTTTGGAAAACCATAATTTTTGAATATGAGACTTTTATGAAAGAAATTTGATGCAAAGAATTTTTCCTCATTTAACTGTTGCCCTTCTAATTTTTAGCTCCATTGATTTTGTTTGTGTAAAAATTTATATTTTATTTATATTTAATAATTAATATTGTAAGTTATTATATATGATAATATATCCTACATAATATATTATATATGATAGTATTAATAGTATAATGATTGCTATTTAATATTATCTAAATTATCTATTTTATCTTTAGTCATCCACTCTATTCCTTATTTGGTTATAAACTCTTTCCTTATTCAAAGATCCAAAATGTAATGTGTTCTTTGGTTAAAATGTAATGCTTTAATGTCTAAATCATGGATGCATTTGAGGGTATGGTGCGAATTGTTGGTTTGTACTTGCTTTCTTTCAGACTACTTTCCAATTTTCCTAGAACTTTTTTCATCAGAATGAGTCTTTAATCTAGTAGCCAAAATTTAGGGGTTTATCTAACACTAAAGTACTGAGTTTATTTGCTTTTGTATGTTGTGTACCTAATCTATTCTTGATCTGTTTTTTAACTTGTATCCAGTCATTTGGATGATTACGGCTTTGTAATAGCCTTTGAGATCTGGATCCTAGGTCTATTTCCTTCCTATTTTTAAAAATTTCACTTAGAATCTTTGATATTCCTCCAGGTGAATTTCATTATTGTTTTTTGTAGCTCTATAAAGTAATCATTTGATGGTTTTATTGCTATAGCACCAAATAAGTAAATTATGTACTATTGTCATTTTTATTGTATTTGCGTGGTCTTCCCATGAGCTTTTAATATTTCTCCATTTATTTAGGTCTGTATTTCTGTAAAGTGTTTTATACTTGCATTCATATATTACCTGTGTATATCTTAGTAGACACCAAACATTTTATACACTCTGTAGTTATGTTTAAAGGAACTTCTGTATTTCTTCATGCTTATTTTTAATGGTAATAAAGAGAAATGCTAAAAATGTATTTGGATTTATTTCATATTTGGCAACTTTGCTAAATGTACTGGTTCAGTTAATGTCTCTAGAATTTTCTGGGTAAACCAGTGTCATTTGGGAAAAAAAGCAGAAGTTTTGTTTCTTCTTTGCTTATATTTATCCCCTCAATTTCCTTTTCTTATCTTATTGCTACAGCTGGCATGTCTAACAATGTTAAATAATAGTGGTCCCAGTGGCATCCTTGCTTTATATCTTATTTTAATGAAAAGGTCATTAATTTTTCTCCATTACATATGCATCCTCTTGGTTTTAGAAATATTATTTACTCTGTTAAGGAAAATTCAATTTATTTTTATGCTTTCTATTGCTTTCAACAGAAACAGGTGTTGGATTTCATCAAAAGTCTTTTCAGTATGCATTCACATAATCATGTTTAAATTTTTTTATATTTTATATTTATTTTTAATATTTAGTCTTTTATATTTACAGTTTTCCTTATCTTGAACCAATCTTGCATTTTTGGTATAAACTGAACCTGGTTATAGTGTATAATTTTTTAAATATGCTATTGAAGTCAATTTTCTAATCTTTGATCAATGTTTTTGCATCAGTGATCATTAGAAATATTCATGCATAGTTTTCTTTCTCTGCTCTGTTTTCCACTTGTTTAGGTATCAAGATCATAATTATATTATAGAATTTAGAAGGGTACTTTCTTTTATTTTTGCAAGCAGTTTGTGTAACATTGGAATTAAGTATATTTTGAATTTGATAGAATTCAGTTATAAATTCATTTGGTCTTGATGGGCTTTTTTCTTCAGAAGTTCAATTATGGCTTTTAAAATTTCTCAATCAAGAAGAAATCTATTTCTACTTCTAATCTGGCTATTTTATGTTTTTGTAAATATATTAGTTCATCTCCCTTAAAAATTTGGTTGGGATATAATTAGGAAAAATAATTTCTGATAGTTTCTTTTATTTCCTTATTTGTTGTGAATTCTTCTTCATTTGCAATAGTAACATCTTTGTTTCCTTCTCTTTAAAAATCACACTGTTTGCTTTTAAAAATAAAAACAGTACCTTCTTTTAATTTATCAGTTCAATGGTTTAATTTCAATTTTGCTGATTTCTTTTTGCTTTTCAGAATTTCTACTTTGCTGTTTAGTTAGGGGTAGTTGATTTGTTTCTTTTCTACCTTTTGTTGCATGTCCAATTCATTGATTTCACTGATTTCTATTTTGTTGATGAAAGTGTTTAGAGATGCATATTTTCCCCTAATCAGGGCATTAGCTGCATCTCATTCATTTATTTTGGTATGTTTTGTCATCGTAATTTTCTGTCTTTTTGAGCTACCTAAGTGGCATAGTATATCTGGGTCTGGAGTAAGGAATATCTGAGTTCAGACTGGCTTCAAATACTTATTTGCTGTGTGCCTCTGGGCAATTAATTAATGTCTGCCTTAGTTTCCTCAACTGTAACATGGGGATAATAAAAAACATATACCTCACAGGATTTTTTGTGAAGATCAAATGAGAAAATATTTGTAAAAAGCACTCATCAGTGTGTAGCACATAGTAGGTGCAATATAAATGCTTATTGCCTTGTCTCCCATTCCCCCTTTGAAGAAATTTCCTATTCTATTTTTTGATCCACCAACTAGTTTTAAATATCCTTTAAAAGTTCTTTATTTAGATACAATTTTAATTGCATTGTGGTCAGTAAAGTGTTTAGCAGTTTCACTTCTTTAGAAGTGATGGCTGCTAAATCTCATGTGATTCTGACCGTAGCTCTTAGGTATTTTAATTCTTTCTCTTTGGTTGAAGTATTTTTTTTCTTTTAATCTTAGGAGCTCTGGATTTTGGCTATAATATTCCTGGGAGTTTTCATGTTGAATTTTCTTTCAGGAGGTAACAAGTAGGTTCTTTTAATTTCTACTTTGCTCACTAGGTTGTGAAAATCTGGGTAGTTTTCTCTCAAGATTTCTCAAAATATGAGTAATGGCTTTCAGTAATGATAAATTATCTCACTTAAGGTCATCAAGTGGATAGTCTTTCCAGATCAATTATTTTTGCTGGGAGTTCTCATATTTTCTACTCTCCCTTCCCCTCCCCGCTCCCCGGCTTTTGAGGGGATATTTCTTGATGTAGAAGCAACTAGTTGGCACAGCAGATAGTGTGTCTGACCTGGAGTCAGGAAGACTCCTCTGCCCAAGTTCAAATCAAGCCTCAGATGCTTACCAGCTGTGGGATTCTAGGAAAATTAACTCTGCCTCAGTTTCCTCATCTGTAAAATGAGGTGGAGAAAACAGCAAACTACCCCAATATCTTTGCCAAGAAAACCCCAAATGGGGTCTCAGAGAGTTGGACACAATTAAAATGACTGGACAAACATGGAGTCATTAGGTTCTATCTGGTTAATCTAATATTTAAGGAGTCATTTTCTTGGGTAAGTTTTTGTCCCTCTCATTCCAAGATGTTATTTCTCTTTTTACTTTTTCCTTCCACAGCACTAGGGTTTTTTTCCTCCATTTTTTCCTCTACTTCCTTCATTTTTAAAAAATAAGTTTTAGCTTTCATTACTATTTTTTGGCTCTTGCTTTAAATCTTCCAGTAAAGATTTAAAAATTGTTTTTGATCACATACATCTAACATTTACTTTTTTCCAATCTTTTGATTTTTCTTTTAATATTTCTTGTATCTTGGAATCATTTTTTTGTCTGATATATTCTAATTTCCCAAAGTTTAAATTCTTGAGTAATTTTTGCCACTATCTGTTCAAAATTAACAATTCTCCTTGTCATTTTGCCTCTCCATGGCTATATTAGTTTGCATCTCATTTCATTTCATGTACTCTTAAAATTTATGGTCATGACATTTCCTTTGAGGATACAGACTTATTGAACAGTTATTGTCTTCTTTTGGCTTTACCGTTTTCACTTATCTCAATCCAAGAGATTTGTTCCTTGTGTTTGAGCTTTTCCTTTGTTTACTCATATCTCTATTTTTAGTTTATTAGGAATTCACATATAGGTCAAACTGCTCCCACATTCCTGGATGGTGTATATAACTCTGCTTGATTCCAAGTTTGGTAGCTAAGATTAGGACTCATCTTCTGTAGGAGTTGATTGGCTTTGTCTCCTGTTGTTTGGGCCCAGGCAGCCTGGATGGTGTTCTGGTCCTATTTTGTAACACAAGTAGGGCTCCTAGGACATTTACCTTGTGTGCCATGCCATCCTCATTTCTTGTCTCAGATTGGGACCCCTGA
>CM053771.1:6463465-6546542 GCA_028658325.1 Potorous gilbertii | reverse complement strand
GATTAAGGAGTGGTTAAGGAGTGGTCAGTTCTTAAAGAAACATGCACTTTTGGTGTCCACTGCACAGGTATTTTACCCAAAATTCATTGGGAAATAGCAAGGGATGAAATTCTCAGCTTCTGAAACTGCTTCATGCTGAGAGTGGATGTAGAGTTGTCCCCACCTTAAAGCGTTCCATCATTTGAGGAGTTAGATCTGTAATCAGTGTCAGGAACTTGGCTGATGCCAGGTCCACAGGGTGATGGGTCATGGTCTGGGACAGCAGTTGGTACCAAACCTGCACTGTCATCTGCAAGTGGAGGGTACTGAATCTAGAAGATATAAATCTAGGAAAGAGATTAAACAAGCAAGGAAAAAAAGGAGTAGGAAGAAAATGACTAAAAGTGGGGTGAGTGTGAGAATACTGTCAAACTTTCTCACACCTTCTCAACATAGTAACTATCAAGGCACAGCAGGGACTTAGATCAGCCCCACTTGTCCCAAACCTTCTTTACTACTTTCTGTATTCTTGATCAAGCCTTTATTTATTATTCCAAATCTTTCGAACCCATTATTCAGAATGCTTCACTTTCCTTTATATTTCTTCCATAGACAAGATAGCTCACGAGTTCGTGTTCTTCACTAGCTTAACCAAAGAAGTCTCTTGCTTGAACCTCACAATTGAATAGATTGTACATGCTTTGTTTCACAGGCTTGTTTATCCTCATCGGATTATATTCACTCTGGAAGAGAAACTTTCGAAATTAAGGTTTTCTTCATGTAATAAGTTCAAATACTAATTGAAACTCTTGCTTAGGCCATGGAATGACTGTAAGTTCAGATCAGAAGAGCAAGATCTCTTCTGCTTTATAAATCATTACACTAACTTAACAACATAAAATATGTTGGAAATAAAAATTTAGCGGGCCTTACAAGAGAGATTTAAAAAGTAAACATTGCTTCCAAAAATATTTCCTTTTCTTTTAAAATACTTTAAATATTATCCTGATGTTGAGTCACTAAACTTTTATGAAGAAAATTAGCTGAAAATTTTAAAAATGATACCTCTCTTTTTGTCTTAATAAATCTCTAAAATTGAAATTCATTAAAACTTAGTTGGTGTATCCGAAGTAACATGAATTCCCAAAGTACTATAACAAACTAAATTCTTAATTCTTGCAGAATTCCTAGATATCACAAAATGCTTTAGTTGAAAAGGTGTTGTAATGGAATCTCACATTGGAAAAAGTAAGAGATTAATCATAGGAAAAAATACTACTAATTTTAAAATCCTTTTAAACATTGGGAACATTTTAAGGTGAGTCTTAAGTAATGTATAAATTTCTGCACATGTTCTAATTCTAGATAAAATTAATGTTTGATTTCCTAGTAAAGCGGGGAAAAATAAGAATCCAAAAAAGCTCATATGTTTAACTGACTACTTGTTACTGATCACAGAAACTTGCTCTCGAAGGAAAAAAACAGGGACTTGTGACATACCAAATATGACAGAATAAAATATCCTTGACCTTGTTTGAATTCAGATAAAAGTGAAATTCTCCTATGACACACTATCTGTTCCATAGTCAGATTCAGGTATAGTCAGGTTCAAAACATTTCTTTTTAAAGGAACACAATGGTGAGACAGAGCCAGGAGGAACCCATCGTAGATTGAAGATAGAATTGTCCCCTCAGTATTTCCTTTCCAGATACAAACTTCAAGCTGTTAACAGTACAGGATCACATTCCCTGAGTAACTGGCAGTGTTTCTCTCAGATAATGTCAATGCAGAAAACTACATCCAAATTTAAATTCAAAACAAAAATTGTTATGGTCCCAAATGCCTTTTACCTTAAACAAAAAGTTTCACTAATCATAGCTTAGTGCCATATACAGTTATTTTTATTCTCATGCAGTTGCAATAAGCAATAAAGATTTACCAGGACTCACACACATAGAAGATTCCATTTCAGATCTTTCCTTCTCAAATTTACAACTTGTCCTGATGTAAAAGTCAATTGTTAAAAATCCTTTCTACCTATTACAACTTCTGAGTCATGTTCATTGTTTAGGAACTACATAACCCAAACAAAGCTGATGACTTTGCCCACACAGATGGTTTCCAGGGGCCTTGGCAATTTTATAAAATAAGGGAAATCCACATGGACTCAAGGGATAGGGCTGATACTATTACTCCTGCCTGACAACATACAGGAGAACTGTTATCTCTCTGATTGCTGTAGTATCAGCAGAGTGGATGACCGGGAGAGAGAGACAGGAATAAATCTTATATTATCTAGTTTATATGATTGCTAAAAGCAGTGTCAGGTCAGAAATGGAAAGAAATAAGGTATGTGTAGTTTTAAAGGGGCATCAATCAAAGTCCACCAGAAGAAAATAAGAATGTAGGAAGGAGAACAGTATGGATACAAAGTTTAAGGAAAGCATAAAAGGTTTGGAAATTGTTGGAAAGTTATTGGTAAAATTCTCTCTCTCTTTCTACCTTCTAATCCTAGTCAGGTTTTTGAAGGTGGAAAGACAAGAAAGAAATCGGGTACACTTTCCCCTCATATCAGAGAGGCATACTCACTAGCATTTAATCATTTCATGCCTCACCTAATGGAGAAAATTTTTTTATGTAATGGGAAACAACCAAAGGTAAATGTATTTTGATCATATTTTAAGTGGAACACGTAACTCCTAATTTGGTGTTTAAGATAGGTTAGAATTTATTATGCTATTTGGCATTAAAACAAATTAGGAAAATGGATAGATCTGAAAAAGAGACATCTCAAGGCAAAGCTTTGAACTCTCCAGTAAAGAGGAGGGGACTAGATGCCACTGGATCTTTCTCCAGAGTCCCCCTCACCTTGACTGGCAGATTCATACCATCTCTTTCAAAGAAGTTTTTAAGGAGTGGACACAGAAGTGAGGTTTACTTGAGTAAAAGTTAGAAGCATTAAGATTCCTTATCCTGTAGTCCTGACTCTAACCACCAAGCTGGGACTTCAGTGAATAGTTAATACAACTAAAAACATTTTAGCAAATTCTGTAAACTCCTCTCATCCCAGATCAGATCAAGGGAAGAGAGTACTAAAGAATAGTAAGGAATATGAGTTATCTTCCCCGACTTGGCAAAAGAAAAGTGGGGGGAGGCATAGCAGCTATATGAGGATCCACTGACAACAGCCCTAGGTCCTTCGGCTCCCTGAAGCCCATCCTTCTAGGAAAGCAGAGGAACCTATCCTCTCAAACCCTTCAGTCCTTGCTCCCATACCACCGGAGCTTGGAGCTTCTGAAGCTGAGCATCCCTTATCAGGATGCTTGTAGATTCCTCAAAAATCCTCCTCATCCACCAAATCCCCTTCCTTAATGGCCCCTGGACATTTAATTCAAGTGTTGTACTCCACAATCTTCCAGTACTCCCTGGACCTTAGTCTCTCTTGCTCCCCCTTCTCAAATCCCTGACTACTCCACAACCAGGCTCTGCAACTGTGGAGAGAGTAGGGGGTGTGCTAGGGCAGAAGGAGATCATGAATCAACTAGCATCTACATTTGGTAAGCCCAATCTTCTATTAATAATTTTTATATGTGATGTTTTGGGAAATACAATGAACGTCATCTAACGTTTGTTGCTTTTGTTATCATTGTGCTTCTAAATTGTAGTAAAATTCTTTTATATTGTAAAAATTGAATGTCCACTGTAATCCAGAAAAGGTGTTAGACAAAGCAATTTTAATCTGAATTTTGTTGAAACGAAAAGATGTTGGGGAAATTGTGTAAAACCAGTTATGTTATTTTATCAGTCCTACTAACCCTGTCTTATAATGTTTTATAACTGCCATTTAGAAAAGTAGATATTTTCACCTTTGCCTGTTAAAGAGATTATAGCTAAAACAATTTGGCTATCACTTATGAAAGTTGTATGATTGTTAACTAAGTTATTCGGAGTTTTATCTGTTTTACTGCCGAAATCTAAAATCGTTAATTGATTACTGCATACGGAAAAAAGGGAATTGGGTGAAAACTTTATTCGGATTGGTTCTGTCCATTCAGAACAGTCCTCCTGCATGTTTGGGGACTGGCAAACAGGAAAGACCTTAAATGGAATGCCTTATGTGTGAGTCCTGGTAAATCTTTATTGTTCATTGCAACTCCATCAGAATAAAATAACTGTATCTGGCCCTAAGCTGTGATTACTGAGACTAGCCATAAGCTACTCAGTTTGTATCTAGAAAGGAAACACCAAGGAGGCAATTATAGCCTCAATCTAGGATATTTCCCCAACTCAGTTTTCCCATCGTGTTCCTTTAAAAATGAGTGTTTCCCTCCTGACTGTTCTTGAGTCTGGTTGTAAAACAGATACTGCATGATTGGAGAATTTCACTCTTATCTGAATGCAAACAGAGTCAAGGATATTTTACTCTGTCATATTTGATATGTCACATGTCCCTGCTTTTTTCCTTCTGTAGTGTTTCTATAATCAATAGCAAGTATTCAGTGAAACATGTGAGCCATTTTGTTTAATCTCACTGAGAAATCAAATATTTTTTATCTAGAATTAGAACATGAGTAGAAATTTATGTAAGCTACTTAAGACTCACCTTAAGATGTTCCCATTGTTTAAGAAGATTTTAAAAGCAGTACTATTTTCCTATGATCAGTCTCTTACTGTTACCAATGTATATTTCCATTACAATATCTTTTTGACTAAAGCATTTTGTGATATCTAGGAATTCAGCAATAACTAAGAATTTAATTTGTTATAACATTTTGGGAATTCATATTACTTATTTTTATAACAACTTAGCTTTAATGAACTTCAATTTTAAAGGTTTATTTTTGGTTTAAAGTGAAAAGAGAGCTATCATTTTAAAAATTTTCAACTAATTTTCTTTATAAAAGTTTAGTGACTGTTAACATCAGGACAAACTTTAAACTGTTTCAAAAGAAAAGGAAATACTTTTAGAAGAAATGATTTTTATAAAAATCTCTCATGTAAGTCCTACTAAATTTTCATTTTCAAGATAATGTATTGCTAAGCAAAAGAGATCTTGCTATTTTCACCTGAATTTGCAGTCATTCCATGGCCTAAGCAAGAGTTAAAATTAGTGTTTGAACTTACAATATGTAAACCCCTCCCTCACAATTTCTAAAGGTTTTTTTCTGGAGTGCATATAATCAAAGAAGGATAAACAAGCCTGTGAAACAATGATGTATATGTATTCATTTGTGAGGTTCAAGTTAGAAACCTCTTTTAGGCAATATAGCTATGCTAGTGAAGAGTAATAACTTGTAACGTTTTTTGTCTGAGGTAGAAATATAAAGGAAAATGAGGCAATCTAAATAATGGGTTCAAAATATTTGGAAATATAAATAAAGGCTTGATCAAAAATATGAAAAGTAGTAAATAAGGTTTGGGACAAGCGGGGGTCATCTAAGCCCCTCCTGTCCCTGGATAGTTACTAAGTATGCTAAGAGGATGTGAGAAAGTTTGACAGTATTCTCGCACCCACCCCACTTCTAGGCATTTTCTCCCTATTATTTTTTGGTCCTTGTTTGTTTAATCTCTTTGCCAGATTTGTGTCTTCTAGATTGAGTACCCTCCACTTGCAGATGACAGCTCAGGCTGGGTACCATCCTCTCTGTCCAAGATCATGATCCATCACCCTCTGTACCTGGCACTGACCAAGTTCCCAACATTGACTACAGGCCCAACCCCTTGGATTGTGGGACCCTGTAAGGCAGGGACAGCTCTATATCCTCCCTCAGCATGAAGCAGTTTCAGAAGCTGAAATCTTCATCCTTTGCCCCAAAAGATTTTGAGTGTCATCTACTTAAGAAGGGAATGATGGAGTGCTTGAGTGCATGTGCTTGGACCCCAATTCTAAAATCACATTTCTCTTTAAAAATAACATTTCTACCTAGCCTCAAAACACTATCACAGGCAGCTTCTCCCCAGCCCAAGGACATAGTCTGCCCCAGCAACGGCTGTTATCTCCTTTCCTGCTACAGCAACCAGCTGCACCTGTAGAACTTATTAGTCTGAATCAACTATGTACTGACTGAACTGACTGTGCACTGGGTCATAATGACATTTACTACTCGCTGACCAATCGTTTGTGTCCTAGACTTAAATGTACATATACTCCCTTAAAATTATCTTGTCTAACAAGACTTTGGTGAGAGCAACCTGGTATTTCTGAGCTAGCCTTGACCATTGGTTGACTTAGTGACATTTCAGACCTAAAACCACACCTCCAGGTATCCCCTCTTCCGTGAGTTATTTCCCGAGGATACCAAAAGTGCACATTTCTTTAAGAACTAACCACTGATTAACACCTCCCTAATCCCACCCAAAAACACCTAGTTAGCATATTTGGCACATATTTTACTGTGGAATATCCTATATAAGATTTACCTATACCCATTTAAGGTTACAGGTTCCCTATTATTGCCTGTTGAGGAGCATAATAAATCTTTACCTTGATCTTAATATTGATTGAGTCTGTGAATTCCTCCCAGGTGGCCTGCCCCTGGTACTCTTCTCTTTGTGGGGGTCTCACCCCACCCCCTCCAGCCTTCATCACTTTGAGTCAGACTTGTGCACTTTAGGAAAATCATTTTGTTGGCTGAAGGGAGAATGGTTTGGAGCAGGGAGAGACTTGAGTAAGGCAGACTCACTAGCAGCTATAGCACTCATCCAAGCATGAGGTGAAAAGTGCCTGTACCAGGGTAATGGAAGCATCAGAGGAAAGAAGGAAATGTATTTAAGAGATGTTGCAAAGGTGAAATCAACAGGTCTTGACAATAGCTTGGATATGACCGTTCAGATATAGTGTGGAATTCATGGTGATACACAGGGTTTGACCTGGAGGGATTGAGAGTATGATATTGACCTCTAGAGTAATAGGAAAGGTAGGAGCAGGATGGTAGTGTGTAAAGAGAATTAATTCTGTTTTGGACAAATTGAATTTAGGATACCCATTGGACATACAGTTTGAGATATTGAAAGGCAGATGGAGATGAGAGATTGGAAGTCAGCAGAGAAGTTAGGGTAGGATAGGTAGACCTGAGCATAGATCAGTAGAGAGATGGTAATTAAATAAAAAATTAGAGGGCAAGATCTAAGTGAAGATAAAGCAAAGGAAACTAAGATGTGGTCATTTAGGTAGGAGGAGAACCAGGAGAGTACTATGTTGAAAAGTTAGAGAGACTAAAGTATCAAGAAAAAGAGGGTGATCAACGGAGCAGACAGGTTGAAGAGAGTCAGAACTGAGAAAATGTCATTGGACTTGGAAACCAAAAAATCACTGGTAACTTTGGAGAAAGTCATTTCAGTGGAATGATAATAACAGAATTCAGACTGCAAGAGGTTACGAGTGAAAAGAAAGTGGAGGGACCTATTGTAGACAGCCCTTTCAAGTTTTGTATGGCAAAAGAGATGTAGGATAATATTTAGTGAGGATGGAAAGATCAAATGAGACTTTTTTTCTTGAAGATTTGGCAGGCATGGTCATGTTTGTGAGATGCAGGAAATGAGCAGAAGAGAGAGAGAGAGAGAGAGAGAGTGAAATTAAGTGATACAGTGGTGACGACAGAGGAGTCAGTTTGTTGGAGGGCATAGCATGGAATAGGTTTGATTGAGCAGGTACAGCAATTAACCTTGGTTAGGAGTGAGGCAACTTCATTATGTGCAACAGGGGTGAAGGATGAAGTGGCAGTAGAATGCAGATGGAGTTATAGGATACAAGGAAGAGGGAACAAGATGAAGCTCATCGCAATGGTCTCAATTTTTTTCTGTAAAATATGAAGCAATATTGTCAGATGAATAGGTAAGGGAGAGGAGGGAAAGAATAGAAGTTTGACAGAATAATAGCTTTGAAGACTTGCTGTGGAGAGTGGGATAGTGAATTTTTAAGGCAGGTGTAACATAAATTTGTAGTGGCCCCCGTCAGAAGGATTGTGATTTTCTCCACCTTCATTCCCTAGTATGTGTATAGGAGTGATTGTGGCGAGAAGTTGAAGTGATCCTACATTGAAGCTTGGTTGGGTGTAATTGGCAAGATCAAAGAAAGGCTAAAGTTTCAAGAGTGGAGGACAGTGCAGAGTTCAATTGGTTCACTAGAGGATTGAGACAAGAAAAAGAAAGAGTGGCAAGTGTAGGGAAAATGGTCTGGGAAAGAGTTGAGGGGACAAGAGATAAGGAGGTCATAGTGCAGACTCACATACTAACTTGAAATAGGGGACAGATGTGGAGATAGAGTTGAATAGACATTACAACCTGATGAATACAGGATTTGGGGGGAAACGGAAGAGTAATAAAAAAACTGAGAACTACTCTGAGGGTTGTCTTCTTAACATCACTTCACTTTTCAGTGTGTATTTTTTATCTCTGAGTATAGACTGCCAAAATTTTTCTGTAGTTTATTTTTCTACCTTCATTCTTTTCATTTTTAGATACTTGATTCTGGTTGGCGGTAATAGCTTTTCATGGGCAGTTTAGACATTATACTTCTCTTTGGTATTTCTAGTGTTATTTTATGTTACAGAAGTGAGGAAAATGACTATATTTTTTCTCTGTCTCTCTCTAATATCTTGGATTAGTTACAAGTCCTCTACAACATAAAAATAACTAATTTTAATTTTAAAAAGAGTGATTAAACCACAAAAATTAATATTCTTGTTGAATGATTTTCTGCTTTTAAGTTCAACCTCTAAATTATTTACATATTCCTATTTGAATTTCATTTTTAGCCTTTTGGTCACCATTCCTCATTTTCTTAAACAAAACCAATATAAAATGATACTTTCACTGAGTAAGTCAATTCATATTCCAAATAAAGAAGAATATAAATTACAAAGTTTAGAAGCTGAGGACTAGAGGAGGTACTGGCTTATGTACAAAGTGCCATAAAAGTATCTCTTTAATAATGGTCTTCTAGCTGATCTCAGAAAGGGATCAATATTTGGGTGATCAGAATTTTCTACTTGATCAGTGCCTCATAAACTCACAGAATTTTCTCCTGATGAAGATATGTGGACTTTGCAATACCCTTTACAGCTAGACTTTCATCAGCACCACTTTCACGGAATTCAAAATGATACACAATTTTTTTTTTGTATTCAGATCGCCTATGGTCCATTTGAACGTCTCCTGAATGACAAGGTCCAATTTCCTTCCCTTTATCGGATGGCTCCTAGAGACTTCTTTCTCTCTGTGGGCATAGTTCAGCTACTGTTCCATTTTGGTTGGACCTGGGTGGGACTGGTTTCCACAGATGACATGAGAGGAGAAAAATGTCTTTGGAATATTGCAGAAGAGATGCCTAGGAGTAATATCCGCGTGGCTTTTATAGAAAAGATCCCTGTGAGTGAGAGACGTCAAGATGAATCTCATGTAGTCTTCATGCCCAGAATCTTAGCATGATCAGCCAAAGTAATCATCATTCATGGGGATGCAGATTCACTTATGATCCTGAGACATTCCCAACCTATTATTTTATTACCTTTTAAATTGTGGATCATCACATCTGATTTGGATATTACTCTGAGAGCCCATCATTATGAGAGTTATCTTTTTCATGGTACTCTGATATGTAAACACCAGGCTAGTGAAGCGCCTGTTTTTTTTCATTTTCTCAAGAGAGTTAACCCTGTTAAATATCCAGAGGACATTTTCCTGAAGAGTCTTTGGCATTCAACTTTCAAATGCCCAGATGAGTATGTAAAACTGGAGGAGGGAAATTGTTCACCAAATGCTTCACTGGAAGATTTGCCTTTAGATCATTTTGACATGGCCATGTCTAGTTTGAGTTACTCTACCTATAACGCTGTGTATGCTGTGGCGTGGGCCCTCCATGAAATGTTCCTGATGAGAACAGAAAGGGGATTTGAGGGACATGGAGAAAGTTTTACACTTCAACCCTGGCAGGTAATATTCCCTCTAAGTGAGTCAGTTAGTCAGTCAGTATATCAGCATATACTAAGCATTTACTATGTTTTTGTCATGGTTGGATGCCCTGGGAATACAAGGAAAGGCTAAAACAGTCCCTGCCCAAAGGAATATATTCCAATGAGTGAGATCACACACACATTATACATATATATGTGTGTATGCATGTATGCATGTAGGTATGCATGTATACTTGGTACACAGAATACACTAACAAATATATGTAAATATTTGTATATATACATATGTATATGTACATATATTTATACGTGAAACATACATATAAATAAATATAAATAAACACACATAAATAAATACATATACATACATATGTATACTCGGTACACAGAATACATTAACAAATATATGTAAATATTTATGTATATATGTATATATATATATATTTACATGTAAATATATGTGGGGAGAGAGGGAGAAAGAGAAATAAATGGAGGGAGAGAGATAATAAATGAAGGAAATCTGAAAGGGACATAGCATAATTGGGGCTGGGAGGTGCAAGAAGGGCCTCATGCAGCAAATAGATTGGAGTCTTGAAGGAAACAGGGAAGATCAGAGGACTGAGGTGGTATTGCTGATGTGGAAGAAAGTCAACGCAAATGCGTGGAGATGTGAGCTGAGGTGTTACTCTTGAGGAACTGCAAGTAGGACAGTATAGCTGGATCATTGAGTGTGTGGAGCAAATTATGGTTTAAGAAAGGTCTTCAGGAGAAAAGCTTCCAGTTGGTGGTGGGCAAAGAGGTAATTCTCGAAGGACTGAAGGATTCCAAGAATCCTAGGGCTGGAAACTTGGGAATGACCTGTGACACCGCACCAGGAGAAAGTGAAAACAGAGCGCCCACTTCTCACCACTTACTTTTACTTTCTGCCTTGACTCAGGGAAGACCAGCTTGAGGGGTGTTCCTGACAATGAAGGCTGTGTGGGGTGTTTTAGCGTTGTTGGGGGCAGTTGCTGTTGTTGTGATCATAACTGTTCCAACAGTTTTGTTAACCAAAAAAAAAGCTGCAAATGACAATCGGAAAACATACTTTCGATGATTATTTAAAAAACGCTTACAGAATAAACAGCTACCGTATAAAGTGGATTTCAGATACTGAATATCTTCATAAAAGAGAAAATAATATCATGGTGTTTAACGCTGAATTGGGAACCAGTTGTGTTCTTGTGGATAATAGTGCTATAGATGATTTGGGATTTTTAGGGTTTATTATGTCTCTGCTGACCAGAAATTTGTACTTTTTGAGTATAATTACACTGAGACTTGGAGGCATTCCTTCACAGCTTCTTATGCCATATATGATTTAAGTAACAGAAGGTTGGTTTTAGATGAGAAAATACCTGATGTCATACAGCAGATCTCCTGGTCACCAGTTGGTCACAAACTGGTATTTGTTTGGAATAATAATATTTACATAAAAAATGAACCACATCTGCCAAATGGGAGGATCACCAATGAAGGAAAAGAAAATGTAATATTTAATGGAATAACTGACTGGGTTTATGAAGAGGAAATCTTTAGTGATTACTCCACTCTGTGGTGGTCTCCAGACGGCACTTTTCTAGCATATGCCCAATTTAATAATACAAAAGTTCCTATCATGCAATACTCGTTCTATTCTGATGAATCATTTCAGTACCCGAAGACTATTCAGCTTCCATATCCAAACGCAGGAACAGCGAATCCAACTGTAAAACTATTTGTCATTGATACAACAGGTATCAATGCAACTACTTACATAACTCCGGTGCAGAGTGTAGCTCCTGCTTCTATATTAATAAATGATCATTCCTTGTGTGCTGTGACATGGGTGAATGCTGAAAGAATTTCTCTTCAGTGGCTCAGAAGGGTTCAGAATTATTCAGTCATGGATATTGTGACTTTGAGAAAGATAATGGAAGATGGAACTGTTTAGTGGGGCAGCAGAAGATTGAAAGAAGTTCCACTGGTTGGGTTGGAAGATTTAGACCTTTGAACCCTTACTTTACATCATACGGTAATAGCTTCTACAAGACTGTCAGCAATAAGGATGGCTATAAAGACATTTGTCATTTTAATGTTAACACACAAGAAGAAACATTTATTACCGAAGGACCATGGGAAGTAATTCAGATAGAAGCTCTCACCGATGAATATTTATACTACATCAGTAATGAACACAAGGGAATGCCAGGAGGAAGAAACCTTAATAGAATTAATCTTCATTCACCTAAACAAGTGATATGCATTACTTGTGAACTGAATCCAGAAAGGTGTCGGTAATTTTCAGTATTATTTAGCCAGAAAGCAAATTATTATCAACTAGGATGTTCGGGTCCTGGCATTCCCTTTTCTGCCCTGTACAACAGCAGACATTTTACTTGAAGTACTTGAAGTGCAGGAAAACAACACAGTATTGGAAAATATGCTGAAGGAAGTCCAGATGCCCACAAAAGAAATTGACTTCCTTACATGAAATAAATTTTGGTACCAGATGACTTGGCTTCCCCATTTTGATAAAACCACAAAATACCCTCTTCTAATAGATGTATATGCAGGACCCTGTAGTCAAAAAGTTGACACTGCCTTCAGACTCAACTGGTCAACTTACCTGGCCAGCACAGAGAAGATTATAGTGGCCAGCTTTGATGGCAGAGGAAGTGGCTATCAGGGAGATACCATCATGCATGCAATTGATCGAAGATAGGGAACGTTGAAAGTTGCGGATCAAATTGAGGCAGCCAGACAATTTTCAAAAATGGGATTTGTGGATGAAAAACGAATCGCAATTTGGGGCTGGTCCTATGGTGGATACTTGTCTTCAATGGTCCTAGGATCAGGCAGTGGCATCTTCAAGTGTGGAATAGCTGTAGCACCTGTAGCAAGATGGGACTATTATGATTCAGTATACACAAAGCACTACATGGGACTTCCAACCCCAGAAGATAATCTTGACCTCTACAAGAATTCAGCGTTCATGAATGAGCTGAAAATTTTAAACAAGTTGAATACCTCCTTATTCATGGAACAGCAGATGATAATGTTCATTTTCAGCAGTCAGCCCAGATCTCCAAAGCTTTCGTGAAGGCCGGTGTGGATTTCCAGGCAATGTGGTATGCAGATGAAAATTATAGCATTGAGAGCAACGCAGAACACCATATAAATATATATATATATATATATATATATGTACACACACATACACACACTCACATGAGCCACTTCCTAAAACAGTGCTTTTCTCTCTCCTAGCACCCAAGTGTCTCACTCTGTATTTCTTTTTTAGCTTATTAAATAGCTATTTTTTTTTCTCATTACCCAAAACTGCACTGTGTCAGTATAACTATCTTGGGGAAATAAACTCAAATCAAAAAATGTAAGGGTATTTTTGTTCCTGAATTCCATACATACAACATGAAGTCAACATTTAAGTGGAATTCTTTCTTGCCAACACACTATATTGCATTGCAGCATTTTGGATGTATTCAGTGGGATTTTGTTTAGCATCCAGATCATTTACATGTCATCTGCTAAAGCAAAAAAGAAATATGAATTGTTCATGTGCTGCGTTTCCACAAGATCATTGGCCTGTTCCCCTGTCCCCAACTGGCCTTGTGCAAAGACTGTGAATCTTCGTTAAAAGAATGGAAAAATGAGTCCAGTGAAGTTGGAGAAAGAAGGATTCTGCAAAGGGAGCTTTACCTAAACAAGATTCAGTCTCAATATATGCTACCTTGCATTTACCACTAATTATGGTTGTGCAGTAGAGACTGGCCCTAGTATCTGTTGCTCAGTTTTTCTCACGAAAGAAAATGGATTTGCAAATGTTACCCCCCACCCCACTCCCCACCCCCGACTTAAATCACAACCATTGCATGGGTTCTAAACAATTGGAGGGTTTGGAATAATTGTCAATAATGGGGAGCACCCCTCTGTCATCTCTGTCGTTGCAGATGCTATGAAAACAAGTAGATCTGTGGAAAAGGTTCTTCTCCACTACCACTTTTTTAATGTGTTAAAAAAAAAAACCAGAACTACAACTAATGTTTCATAAATGAAAGGCCTTTCTCAAATATGAGACACAGCTTGGAACTTGGATGGAAGCCCATCAACTTGCCCATTTAAAAGATGAAACCTAATTGTGTTTCAAATCCTAACTTGAAGGAAGTACTTCATCAATTTGAATTTTTCATCGGTTTCCTTGATGTTCTTAATTAAGGAGCAATTTAACCATCTTAGATTCTCTTTGAGCAATATGAAATAAGTAGAATGTTATGCATTATTGTCTGTTCACTAGACTATAAAATTTTCCCTCGTCATTTAATAAGTATGTCTTTGGCATTTCAGAGGTAATGAGTATGTGCCTCTAATCAGATCTAAATCATATTGGCATATGGCCACTTTTACCCTGGAAGGCTCTGCTTTGCTTTGTTAACATTTTCCAGATTATCTATTAAATACATGGAAAGATTTGAGCTGTTTTTTAAAAATACAAAGCACCAAATTTGTAATGTAAAAAAAAAGGAAGGTCTTCAGGTAGGAGAGGATTGGCTTATGAGGAGCTTTAAATGCCAAAGAAAGAACTTTACACTTGATTCTGCAGGTGATAGGGACCCAGTGTAGCCACCAGCTGCTTCTGGTGAATGGAAACTCCTTGAAGTTAAAGACTATTTCATTTTTGTCTTCATATTAAAATCATCTAGCACACAGTAGGTGTTTAGTAAATCCTTGCTGAATGAGTAAGTCAGGGTAGACTCTATGCAGATAGAACCTGAGACAAGCTGTGAATGAAGAAAAGTGTTCTAAGAGGTAGAGATGAGAATACAACATACTGCAGCTGGGATGGGTAGCTTGCAAAAATGTAGAGGTAGAAAATGGGATATTGAATTCAGAGAAAAACAGATAATTTATTTGTCTAAAATGGAGAGTGTTTGGAGAAAAATGCCAATTATATAACCACAACAACCTGATTTTGATATGTGGGACATCAGATAATGAAATTATGATGGACAATTTTTTTTTCATTCTGTTCTTAATGGTCCTCATTTCCCACATTTTTACATTAACTAAGGACTAAGAATGCTTGACTTCATCTCTGAAGTGTGTACATCCCACTTAAGGAGTCAAAGTTTCTTTCACCAAAAATGAAATGTTTTCAAACTTGAGTTCTGGGTATACAAAGATCCAAATGAACCAACCCTTGCACTCACGGGGCTCAATTCTACTTCTCACACATATAGTGCTTGTTGGGGAAGTACGAAGCAGCTGATACGTACTTATGGCCACAATAATAATGTAGTCAGTAATAAATACGAGGTATTTTATCATCTTTTCTTGCTCAACAGCTGAAATTTCTCCTTTAATTTTATAAATCCTAATGCATTAGAGGGTTCTTTGGAAAAATGTCAATTTGTGTATTAAGAATTCACAACCAAGTTTTTATGTGTCACAATATATCCAACTCAAGCACTTTCTCCTCGCTCAAGATCCCTTCCAAAAATGCTACCTCCATTTTTTTCATCTGACACTCTATTTCTTTCCACTTCCATTTTCTTCTTTAAAAAGCATCTCCACCCAGAAGATCAGAAAATCTCACTGTGTGTTTGGTAGAACATGCAATGAACATTGATTATCCATCTTTCTCAAAAATATGAGAAAGAATCACATACAGAATCTTTTATTTTCAGTGGCTATCCCACCATATATTGTTTTATAAACTTCCTGGCATCTTGTTAATGGTAACTAATATTGCATTAAGGAGAGCGGCAAGGCACAGTGAAGAGACTGCAGGTCCTGGAGCCAGGAGAGCTCATTATTTTTTAGTTCAAATACAGCTGTCACAAAAAGTCAGACACAACTGAAATGACAGAACAACAATAGGTGGTGCAGTTAATAGAGCATCCTGCCTGGAATCAGGAAAACATGAATTCAAATCCAGCTTCAATCACTTGCTGTGTGACCATAGATAAGTCACTTAATCCTCTTTACTTCCATTTCCTCATCTGTAACATGAGCTGGAGAACATGAAAAATTACTCCAGTATCTTTGCCAAGGAAACCCAAAAAGGATTTTGAAGAGCTGGACGTGACTGAAACAACAACAAAAATACATTAGTGTATATTGTCCCCAATATCCATTTCTGTAAAGTTGAAAAGTGATTGTAAAAACTTCCCTTCTAATGTATCTTTTTTCTCCTTTACAATGATGAACCAGATAATTCCAATCAAAGGGCTGTATGGTTCAACGATGACTCCTTGTACATGCATAATGTATCCTACGCAGAGCAGGGTTTGGAATGCTAACAAGATGACAACACCTTCAGAACTCTATGGGTCTGAATTTTTCTACCAGAGATAGCCTTTCAGAAAGCAGATTATAAAACCCCAACCCTACTCTTAAAGAATATGATATATCTTATAATCTGAGGTTCCAGAAACTTGACACATCTAATACAAAACATTATGCAATGATGCCTAATATTTTTCATGCAAAAGAAATAATATATCTGTTGAAAAAGCAAGATTATGTTAATTAATTTCCTTCACTATTCTCAGAGTTTTCTTTGGGACCACACTACTCTCTGGGAATAGGGGGTGACTGAGATTTCTCTTCCCATGTAGCTCCACTCCTTCCTGAGGAACATCCAGTTTAATAATAGTGCTGGAAACCAGGTGATTTTGGATGAGCAAAGAAACCCTGTGGCTAAATATGATATCATGAATTACTTGAACTTCGAGCAAAAAGAAATTTTTGTGAAAGTTGGGCAGTTCATTCCCAAGATCTGCTGGATCAAAATTTCACCATTTGTGCGAATTCGATCGTACGGGCTTATTCATAGGTCTGTAAAAATTATGTAAAACAAATCACAAATATTATTCTTGCCATTTTGAGTTCCTCTACAAAGAATATTAATGAAAAGACTTTCTCATTTGATGTAGCTACATTCTCAGCAAGCATATAAATAGCAAAGAATGCAACCAATCATAGAGAAATTTTTAAAAATTTTAAAACATTTGTGTGCCAAAGGATCCAACTAATGCAGGACATATATGCTAATATATAATATCGTTATCATTTGTTATATGTGATTATAATGAAGCTGCACATATATTATGTATAATAATATATTATATTGTTTATGAGCATAGCATTGGATGCTTTGGATATAAAAGAAGATAAGTGTATGTGTGGGGGTGTGTGTGAGTGAGTGTGTGTGTTTGTGCGTGCGTGTGTACATCCCTGGAAAGTATACTGCCAAGGTAAGTGAACTTACCAATAGATACTCCATTACCACTAACTAGTCTATATAGTACTGATTTTTCTGAACGTGTAAATAATATGTGATTGCTGAAAATCTTCTGCAACATATTTTCTTAGCCAGTACCAAAGCAACATCATTTACTTTGATAGAACAATGAATTTTTCCCCTAGTAATTACAAATCACATCCCTCCTGACATTTACTTTGCTTACTGATCAGACTGCTCCTGAGTCTGTGTGCAATGAGAGTTGTGGTTCTGGATTCAGGAAGTTATTCTGTGAAGGGCAGCCTCCCTACTGTTTTGACTGTGTGCAGTGCCCAGAGGAGGAAATTTCTAATCAGAGAGGTAAGTGTCTAAAAATAATACCCCTCTCCAAATCCCAGATAATTCTCCTTCACAAGAATGGGGGAACAGCCTTTGGCAAAGAACTTCTGTTAAGTTCTTGCAGTCACATGCAACTCATGGGAACATTACTCCATGAGACCTACTTGTTATACCTAACTTATGGACAGCCAATGGGAAAAATCAAATTAAAAAAAAAATAACCCATAGTACTGACAAAACTATCAAGAATGAGGCCAAAAATTTTGTGAGCATTAAGAGGAGGGGAGCAGCTCTGTTTCATGATGAGTGCTAGTCTAGGGGAAAACTGGTTGCTTTTTGAAGGGACACACTGGACAGATTCTTTACCTGGGACTCTCATTCAAGGATCCTCTGGCTTTGTAGGGATCATCTGAAGAACAATTATTAGTTTGGTTTTTTTTGTTTTTGTTTGAACATGAAATTAATCAATTTCCAGTTTGTTTCTTTTTCAAGTATGCCCAGATTTTTGGCTAATTTTAATTTGCTTTAATAAGTATTAATATGTTGGTTAATTAAATTCACTTTAAGTATGCATAATATGTATATTACATACCTAGAGTACTGATGCTTAGAAATGAAATCAGATTCACACAGAGGACTCCTAGTTAAAGGAGTGCCTCATGATGGAAGTATCAAGGATATTGAGAGGATTTTGGAATATGGCAATAGTTTTGGGAGATGTGGCATACTAAATGATTTAAGAGAAAGAAAAATTTGTTTTCTTTAAGTTAAGGATATAAACTCTTAAATTCCTGGTAAAGTAGAAATTTTCTAAAGTACTTGGACATTGATTTCCAGGTCTTTCTTTTTAAAATCGGTTTTCTGTTGCTTCCTTCCATATTCTTTACATCATTATAGTATCCCCAGTATCCTTTCCCTCCCAGGACTATACATGTGAAGTTATACAAGATTTCCATAATAGTCATGTTGTGAAAGACTAACTATATTTCCCTCCATCCTATCACCACCCATCCCCACTGAGAAGTCAAGCAATTCAATATGGGCTATATATCTGTAGTTTTGCAAAAGTTTTCCATAATAGTCATGTTGTGAAAGACTAACTATATTTCCCTCCATCCTGTTCTGCCTCCCGTTTATTCTATTCTCTCTTTTGACCTTATCCCTCCTCAAAAGTATTTACTTCTAATTACTCCCTTCACCCATTTGCCCTCCCTTCTGTCGTTCCCCTCACACCTCACTTGTCCCCTTCTGCCCTACTTTCCTGTAGTGTAAGATAAGTTTTCATACCAAATTGAGTTGTGCATGTTATTTCCTCTTTAAGCTGAATGTGATGAGAGTAAGCTTCACTTTTTCCCTCTCACCTCCCCCCTTTTTCTTCCACTGAAAAAGTTTTTCTTGCCTTTTATGAGAGATAATTTGACCTATTCCATTTCTCCCTTTCTTCTCCCAATACATTCCTCTCTCTCACCCCTTAATTTTATTTTTGTAGATATCATCCCTTCCTATTTAACTCACCCTATGCCCTCTGTCCATATGTTTATAATCCCTCTAACTATCCAAATACTGAGAAAAGTCTCAAGAGTTACAAATATTATCTTTTCATGTAGGATTGTAGACAGTTCAACTTTAGTAAGTTTCTTATGATTTCTCTTTCCTGTTTACCTTTTCATGTTTCTCTTGATTCTTGTCTTTGGAAGTCAAATTTTCTATTCAGCTCTGATCTTTTCATCAAGAATGCTTGAAAGTCCTTTATTTCACTAAAGGAGCATTTTCCCCATGAAGTATTATACTTAGTTTTTCTGGGTAGGTTTTAATCCTAGTTCCTTTGACTTCTGGAATATCATATTCCAAGTCCCTTAGGGTAGAATTTGCTAGATCTTGTGTTGTCCTGATTGTATTTCCACAATATTCAAATTTTTTCTTTCTGGCTGCTTGCAATATTTTCTTCTTGACTTGGGAACCCTGGAATTTGGTTACAATATTCCTAGGAGTTTTTCTTTTTGAATCTCTTTCAGAAGGTAATCAGTGAATTCTTTCCATTTTTTATTTTACCCTCTGGTTCTAGAATATCAGGGCAGTTTTCCTTGGTAATTTCATGAAAGATGATGTCCATGCTCTTTTTGTCATGGCTTTCAGGCAGTCCCATAATTTTTCAATTGTCTCTCCTGGACCATTTTTCCAGGTCAGTTATTTTTCCAATAAGATATTTCACATTGTCTTCCATCTTTAATTCTTTTGGTTTTGTTTTAAAATTTCTTGGTTTCTCCTAAAGTCATTAGCTTCCATCTCCTCTATTCTAATTTGTAAAGAACATTTTCTTCAGTGAACTTTGGAACCTCCTTTTCCATTTGACTAATTCTGCTTTTTAAAGCATTCTTCTCCCTATTGGCTTTTTGGATCTCTTTTGCCATTTGGGTTAATCTATTTTTAAAGGTGTTATTTTCCTCAGCATTTTTGGCTCTCCTTTAGGAAGCTGTTGACTTACTTTTCATGATTTGCTTGCATCACTCTCATTTCTCTTCTCAATTTTTCCTCTATCTCTTTTACTTGATTTTCAAAATCCTTTTTGATCTCTTTCATGTCCTGAGACTACTGCATATTTATTTTGGAGGTTTGGGATGTAGAAGCCTTGACTTTGAAGTCTTCATCTGATGGTATACTTCGTTTTTCTTCATCTGAAAGGATGGAAGGAAACACCTTTTAGCCGAGAAAGTGAACTTCTGTAGTCTTTTCTCCCCATTTTTGGGGGGCATTTTCCCAGTCAGTTACTTGACTTTTGAGTCCTTTGTCAAGTGCAAGGTGTACCCTACGGCCCTGTAAGTTCTCAGTTCTTCCAAGTTGGCACAATCTAGGGAGAGGAATTTACTCCTCTCCTGACCTGTGCTCTAGTCTGGGAGCAACCATAAACTTTTCTGCCTAGGATCTGTGAGTATGGTTCCCTCTCCAGAGCCTCCACCTGCTTCACCAGGTCAGCACTCCTCCTCACCCCAGGACTGTCACTCAGCACTGAGACCCAGATTGAGCTGCTCAATTCCCCCAGGTCTTTAGACCTAGGGCTCCAAAAATGGACCCTGTTCCCCTCTCACCCAGGTGAAAGAGCTTTGTCACTGACATTTGAAGCTGTCTTTGGTGTTTGTCAGTTGAGTAATCTTGTAACCACACTGCTTACCCGTGATTCCATGCCCCAAAACCTGCTCTAGTCCTATATCTGCTGCTTAGTTGTGGCCAAGGCTGTGCTGAGTTCCATTCTGAGCCACATGCAATAAACCTTTCCTGTCAGACTTACAGGCTGTCTTGGGCTAGAAATCTTTTTCACTTTTTCTTTTTGTGGTGCTCTAGAATTTGTTTAGAGTTATTTTTTACAGGTATTTTATGAGTTATGGGGGTCGAACTAGAGCAGAGACATCCTTCTACTTCACCATCTTGGCTTCACCCCTCTTAAGAGTTTATTGTTAATTCTCTATTTGGGTTGGTGTCTTTTGTTTGTACTACTTGAACTAATAATTATTTTTATTGCATTATTCATTGTAAAGGATGTACTATTTCTTCCTTTTTACATTTACTTGCAATATTTCTGTGTTCTAATACATGGCCAATTTTTACAAAAGTTCCATGTGGTGCTGGGAAATTTTATATGCATATACCTACATACATTCATACATGTTCTTATATACACACATATGTATATACATATGTGTGTATATGCCTATATATATACTTATATATGTATGTATATGTGTGCATATTCTTTTGCAGAGCCATTTAGAAGATGACATGTCTTTTAGTTCTAATTACTCCAGCAACAATTTGTTCAGTTTAATATTTTCCTTTTTGTTTATCTTTCTGTGAAAAGTATCCAAAAACTAAGAAAAGTATCTTGAAACTCCTGTCACTATTATGTTACTGTCAGTGTCTTCTTGCAATTCAGTTAATGTTTTCTTTACGAATGTTGAGGCTAAGACATTTTGAGCATATACGTTTATTCTGATATATTGGTTTATTATCTAAGGTTCCCTTCCGTATAGTTGTTTATAGCCTTTTATTTTTGGAATATTTGTTTTAGCTTTCTCAGATGATATGATTGCAAGTTCTGGTTTTTAATATTTACTTCATGTATAATAATTTTTCCATCCCTTCCTTTTTAATTTTTTAATTTTTTTTGACATTTCTTGTAAGCAAGGGATTGTTGAGTTTTATTTTCATATCCAATCTGCCATTCTCCTTCATTTTCTTGAATTGCTTAATCCATTCATATTTAAAGTTATGACAGTTGACTTCTAGTTTCCTTTTTCTACCTCTAATATTGGATTCATCTAGTTAAGGTATTTTCTCTCTTCTGCTATAAACATGGTGCTATGTTCCTTCAGTTACTTTAGTTTAATCTTTTTTTAAGGTGGGTCTTTTCCACTGGCTATCAATCCTCTTCTCTATTGTTTTATACATTTCACTTGGAGGTTCTTTTTGTTGGTTTCTTTTGACTTTCTGTTTTATCTGATTATTTATTTTCCCTTCTTGTCCTCTCAAATAGATTTCCTTTTCCTATCCTACCTTCAACTCATCTTTTTCATTTATTACAATCCTTTGCAGAGAGAGGTTGTTTCACTTTATTCATCATCTGTCTTCTCTTTCTGTTTACTCTATATCCTCATTCTCTTTTGCCTGGTCCCCATAATTATCTAGTCTCTCTCTATTCTCTCTATATCTTATAGAATCACAACATTCAACATATCACTTCTAGGTTCTACCATCTTGGAAATTTCTGCCACTGTCTTATAAAGTTTGCTTCACACCCATAGTTCAGACAGCTGCCAACCTGGTACTACAGAGTTGGTTTCTGTAGTTTTCTGAGGCCCTGGGAGGGATTGAGATGGGTAGTGGAGTTGAATTTTATTTTAAGGCCAGAAATGTGTTCTTTCCCTTTCCCTCTCTTCTTCCATATTCTTGCAGAGATCTTTTGCAGCAGAAAAAGCTGCAACTACAAGGATGGCCACAGCAAGCTTCAACAATTTGTAATACTATATGACATAGGCACTTTCTCTTGGACTGAGCAAAATTATGCAGTCTGATGCCTGTACCTGCACAGCACTAAAAGGGCGCAAGGTAGAGAAGAGTGTGGAGTTGGATTTTCTTGCAAGCCCATACATTGGGTTCTTGGATCATATGTCAGTTCCTTTGGTTAACTAGTGTAGTCTTAATGTCAGAAATGTGGTTGTCAATAGGGCAGAGTTTGTTGAGTCATCTTGGGGTAGATGTCAGTTCATGGTTTTGTTTGACCTACTTTTGGATTCTGGGTGTCCTAGGCCAGGGAGATAGTTAAAGATACTTTTTCTTTGGGGTATAATTTCTTTGTTGGAGAGGAGTGGGGGGTCATGAGGATCAGATAAAACATCTAGCCCCACCTGTTGCTGGTCACATCACCTGAAAGTCCAATTTCCAGGACTTTCACAGAGAATCAGAGGATAGTATGTATCATTAAAACTTTTTGTAAATAATGAGGGAGAGTCTGGAAGCAGATTATCTACTATCCTGTTAGAAAAAAGTCTGAAGATACATATCTTCAGAAGGTAAAGATAAAGATAAAGATGCAGGTAAGTCTTCATAGGATGTTGACCCACAACAGAATTGAAGTTCTGGGTTTGGTCGTTTTTTTCTCTTTTCTGTTTTGAGTAAAGAAGTTGCCATTATGGGAGTAAATTTTGGGATATCTGGATCCGAAATATAATGAAACAAACTAAGTCTTTAGCTGGTCCCTGAAAAATTATAAAGGTCAATGGAGGTGGTTTAGCCTGGAGAAACATTATAGCAGTCTTCACATAGCTCCAGATTTCTATATAGGAAAATGGATTAAACCTCTATTTCTCCACAAACAGAACTAGAAACAATGGATAAAAGATTAATATTTTCAAAGACATGCTTAATGAATAAACAAACTATTGTATTGCCTTAAGAAGTTGTACATTCCCTTTTGATGCTCTTCAGTCAAAGGTTGGGCATTCATTGGTTATTTTTTGGAGGGCATTTTTGTTCTGATACAGTTTGGCATAAATAGTATCTCAAATATGTTCTTGCTCTGAGACTCTGTTCTGCTTTGATTTTTGTAATGATATGCCATGCCAAATTCTCTCATTTGCAGTCCAGGTTGTTTGTTTTATGATCCTACTAGATTGTCACTAATGTTTCTCCATTTCCAAGACTTCTTTCTTCCTATCCAAGTATTCTAAACTATGTTTCTCTCTTTCCCCCTGGATTTCCTTATATAAGTACATGCTAATAATTAAAAATACTGTTTCACTTTGTCATGTGTTACATTCTGATCATTTTAATAAGTTATAACTTTTCAAAACCATGGGAAGGTCTTGACTACACAACATAAGGAATTTCAATGATTCCTGAGCATTTAAAGTCTCCAGCAAAAGGAACTAATTTTACCTAAAATGTTAAGCATATACTGTGAATTCATATAAGACAGATTAGGTCCAATATTATCAGCTGCTAGTGAATGAAGAGAAGAAACATTGCAAATTATGCTGAGCAGGTAATGGTGTCTGAATTATCAACTGAAATACCTGAATGATATTGGATTCATTGTCACCTACTTCTTAAGACATCTTCTGAACATATCACTGTTGGTTCATAGTCATTAATTTGTTAGACATCAGGAGGGATGTTGCTGGGGTAAGAGGGAAGGATGCAATGTAGGAAATCATTTTACTTTTCTACCTATCAACATTTGCTGCTCCTTATACTGCCACCCTAAAATAGGAGATTCAAAAGAGACATGTTAGGGTTTTCATTTTCTATTCTTATATTGTCATGAGAACACATTAAAAACTTTATTTCCATATGAAAGATATATAATTTGAAAGTGAATATGACTTATGTCCACCAAATCTTGATTGATTTAGGTAATGTGGAAACATCCTCTTTCATTGTATTGCATACTGGTGGCACTATATCCCACTATTTCAGAAGGATTCTATAGAGTCAGTTGAATGGATTTAATATGAGAAAAATGATTTCACTGATCTGGGGCTAAGGTGAAATTCCTAACTATAAGATACTGAGATCCTCTATTTCTTGAAGACATGGACCATTGCATGACATGCTCAGAGGCTATGTATCCAAATAAAGAGAGAGATAAATGCCTCCCAAAGACTGTGGTCTTTCTCACTTTCAAAGAGTCCTTGGGATTGATTCTGACTTGTACAGCTCTTTCATTTTCTCTCCTCACAGTTATGATTCTTGTGATATTTGTGAAGTTTAGAGAATCTCCAATAGTCAAAGCCAATAACAGGACTCTCAGTTACACACTCCTTATATCCCTTACCTTTTGTTTCCTGTGCTCCATGCTCTTCATTGGCCATCCAACATCAGCAACTTGCCTCCTACAACAAACTATATTTGCAATTGTGTTCACTGTGGCTGTTTCTTCTATATTGGCCAAAACCATCATTGTGGTTCTTGCCGTCAAAGCCACAAGACCAGGAAGCAAACTGAAAAGGTGGATACAACCCAGAGCTTCTAATTTTGTTGTCTTCATCTACTCCATGATCCAAGTGACTCTCTGCGGTATCTAGTTGGCAACCTCTCCACCTTTCCCAGGGCTAGACTTACACTCAGAACCTGGTCATATAATCATTATATGCAAAATAGGTTCTGTCATTGCCTTTTATAGTGTCTTGGGTTATATGGGCTTCCTGGCCATGGGGAGCTGTGCAGTGGCTTTTTTGGCCAGAAACCTTCCTGACACCTTCAATGAAGCCAAGTTTATCACATTCAGCATGCTGATCTTCTGCAGTGTGTGGTTGTCTTTCATCTCTGCCTATCAGAACCCCAAGGGAAAGGCTATGATGATTGTGGAGATCTTCTGCATTCTGGCATCCAGTGCTGGGTTACCAGGCTGCATATTTCTTCCCAAGTGCTATGTGATCCTTCTGAGACCAGAGAGGAACACCTTGGAATATCTGAAGCAGAAAGCAGATTCTAGTAGGAATCATTCTGAAATTTTAACTGGGAGTCACATCTGACAGTAAGAAGTATTCCTGAAAAAAAATATTTGAATCAGGACCAGAAATCTGTAATTGGTGAATCTTTACTAGGTTCTCCACTAAAAATGCCAACCTTTCATGGATATTGTTATTCTAAATGGATCATCATCTCTGGACTATTACAATAGTCTTCTTGTGCTTCATTCTAAAATGTCTCTTGTTCTCCACGTTAAGTTTGCATTTCAACCCTGCTAATTCTTCTTATATGTCTCAGGGGATTCACTTTGTTAACAATTCAATAACCAAACATTAAAATACTTACTATGTGCCATGCACTGTCATAAATGTTATGAGTACAAAGAGCGACACAACAAAGAACCTATTCTTAGACAGTTTAAAATATGACTAAGGGGGAAATGTACACACTTAGCTAAGATACAAATCAAGATGGGAAATTCTAAGGATGATTCAAGGTTTAAGTCAAGTTTAAAATGAGGAATTAGAGGGAGAAATAATTTTTGCCTTACAAGTAGGTGAGATAAGGTTTCAAGAAGTTTTTGGCACATGAGTTGTGCCAAAGTAAGGGACTTAATCATATGCCTGTACTAGCCATGAGTTATTGAAGGAGCAAAAATACAATAAAAGGAAATGGAATGACAAAAAGCAAATATAGAATTAGTGCAGTTTGGTTGCAATGGAGAGAATATAACGGGAATTATGTGAAATAATCATGGAAGGCACATTGGAACTATATTGTGGAGGGCATTACACACCAGTATAGGATTTAATGTGATATTCAATAGGTCATATAGAGTCACTAATTATTTTCAATAGAAGAAGGTAGTGACTAAACTGGTTCATAAGGAAGATTATTCAGGCTATTATGAAAAGAATTAATTGGAGAAGGGATGTACTAGGGCAGGAAGAACTATCGGGGAAACAACTCAACAACAGATTATATATCTCAGATGAGCTACAGGGAAATAAAGACTCAATTGTGACTCTAAGTAGGTGGTAAGATGGTAATGCAATTATCACAAATGGAAAAAATATTAGAAGAATGAAAAAGTTGTTGAGGCAAGATGAATTCTGTCTTGAATATGTGAATTCCTATAGATATCATGTTTTCCATTCTTCATTTTTGAAGAGGACTAGGGACATCACAGGTGATACCTTGGCATACATAAATTGGATTAAAGTGAGGAAGAGTTACACAAAGTTCTCAGCCTCACTCTCTTTTTCAGAGTCATCAAAGTTCAGTGGCAAATAAAAAAAAGACAAGTGTTGATGGTCCAGTTTGACCATGGTGTCTCTGATGTTTGACCAAGCTCTACCTGCTGTAGAGTACCTGCTTCATCTGCCTTCAAAGCCAGTTGAATAAATAATTCTCATCCATCCATTCCATTGGGGGATGCCATCACATGCTTGGGGCAAATATCTCTCTAACTCACCAACAGGTTTGAGGTCTGTCAGTTACTCAACCTTGTTTAACTATAGTTTAGATGGTTTTACTGGGGTGTGGCTGCTGTAGACGCAATAGAAAGCCACTCAAGATTAGGTGGATGATTTTGATGTTTGTGTGAGGGATGTACTGGAAAAGAGAAAGACTAAAAGCAGGGAAATCAATGAGGTTATTGTAATAGTCTCGATAAGAAGGTGATAAGGTCCTGAACTAAGGTGAAGGCTGAAGATGGAGAATAACAGACAATCCCTCTTCACACATGCAATTCTGATACAGACTATAGGTTCCCTGATCCCATATTATACCCTCTTACCTTGGAACATTCAAATTTCCTCCACCTACATATGTACCTTTTAAAATCTTGCTCTTTCTTTTAGGTTAGTTCTAGGTCAGCATACCTACATAATGAGTAATATCTAGTTGGGTAGTCATAGGATATAAGTTCTTTCCTGACCTTACCATCAAACTACTTCATATCTTTAGCCATAATCCCAATCTACTCCCTATAAGAAACTGGATTCTGTCCTGGAATGACCCTATGTTTTTCCTTTATAGACAAGCTTTTCCTGTATTTTTTTGGAACCAATCCTCTGCCTTAATTTCCATCCACTGACTCCAATTCTTGCCCCAGAGAAATTAGCCCTCTTCCCTTTCCAGTTCTTTTATGTATGATCTTTCCCCATTCGAACATAAACTATTCCAAAGCAAGAACATTATCTATGTTGTATGATACTTTCATTCATTTTGGCCCAGGTAAACATTGGAGTATATCCACAGCTGTGTTGCTGTTGAGACAGTTCAGTCATATCTGACTCTCCATGACTCCATTTTGGGTTTGGGTTTGTTTTGTCTTGTTTTGGCAAAGGTACTGGAATGCTTAGCCATTTCCTTCTCCAGCTCATTTTACAGTTGAAGGACTGAGGCAAACAGGGTCAAATAAGTCTGAGTCATAGGGAGCCTGTGGTGGGAGAAGTTTGCTGAAGGGGTGGAATAGGAAGGGTGGAGCAGGAAGAGGCAGAGCTAGAGCAGAGTTGAGAGGAATTTAGTCTTGACAGCAATCAGAGCCAGGAAGGATGCAGGCTACTAGCTAGTGTGAGCAAAAGGGCTTGTTTGTGATTTTGTTAAAGGGAATCTCCTTGGGATTTGTTTAATGGGGCTGGTTTGTGGGAGGTCTAGCAAGGGGAAGACTTGGGGATGGTGTCGTTCTCTGCATTGTTATTCTGTATAGATTTTTGTTGCTGTGACGGATTTGGCTTTCTGGTGTCTAAAAAAATGTTTTGGTTCTGCCTTCTATATGGATAGTCTGTGGTATTTCACAATTCAGAATTGTCTTGGAATATTCATGACCATAGTAGGCACTGTGGATATTGCATTGGCACTACACACAAACATTTTACAGAGACCTAATAATAAGGCAGATGTACAAATCATTCTAACAATGTGTGCAATTACAATTCTAATTTTACAGACACACACAGTTACTGAGATGTTCAATTTCACCTTTATAGAGGCATGCAGTTTAAAAATAGCAGAGGCACATAGGGAGCTCAGTTAAGAAGGATGTGTGATTTAAGAAAGAATATTCTTACTAGAGTGATCCAAGATGAACCAGGTCCCTGAAGGGGCCCTTTTCCTTACAAAGAGCACCAAAGTCAATGACAGTGGGAGTTTGGACGATTGGAGTTGGGACAAGGCAAAGGACTCACTACACCAGGATAGGGTGGTGCAGTTCATTGGTCTCCAGAGAAATAAATCTCTGGTGGTGCCTAGTCCATTCCCACTGGTACCAGAGAGTCCAATGGCCTGATTTCATGTCCAATTCCACTTTTGACACCAATTAATGTCAACCAGACAGAACTGGCCTTTAACCTGTACATAGCAAGAACTAAACAGAGTAGGCTAGTGACAGGAAAGTCAGGAATCAAAAAGAAGTTTAATTTAAAGTGATGGAAATGGCTTGCCAGCAAGGATGTGATCTACACATGAGTCACAGCCCTAGCTCAAGTGGGAAGACCCTCTTCAGTGTAGTTAAACCTCTATATTTATTCCAATGACTGTGCAGTGGGCTGGAGTTTTGACAATAAAGGGTAACAGGAGTAAAGTGACAAATTGGATTCATAGTGCGGTTCATGACCAGAACATGGATACAACAGGTACTTGTCTGAGCTCAGAGCACACCTTGTGTTGGTCAAAGCAATATAATAATCCCAATTCGGGCATTTTGCTGTGCCTGAGATCATCCAGAGGGTGAGAAAAAAGGATTGTTCCTATGCCAAGTTTAGGGCACAGCTTGCTTGCTGGACCTTAGCTCTGGACAACAGAGCTGGCAATTGGCCAATGTTGTTTTTCTAGGAGTTTAAGTGAACAATTGCATATGTGTTGTGTGGGATTCCAGAATGTATTCTATTTTCTTGATTTCTAGTGATAAATTTCATACCAGGATGATTTTGTGCTCTAGGAGAATATAGAATAAACATAGAATATAGAAAAAAAGGAAGAAAAGGATACTGAATACATTTTAAAGGCCTATTATTGTGATAAGGCTAATTGAATTTTGCATATTTTTTCGAATTGCTTCACTTAGAAAAACTGAATCTCCTTTCCATTGTAAACACTGTTTTTACTATAAGGAATGGTAATTAGAAATTTATTTTGTTTTTATGGAACTTGGGGATATATTTATGATACTTAAAGATGTTTTATACCACCTCAGTTTTGATAAATTCCAACTTTAAAAATTTATTTTGCTTTAAGGTTAAATAAGAGATCTGTACATTTATAGGTTTCCAAATAATTTATTCCATCAGAGTCTAATGATTGCCTTTCTATGTCAGGCTACATTTTAAGATGTTTTTAAGAAAAAGAAATACTTTAAGAAAGGAATGCTTAAGTCAAAATCTTTTGTGTAAATATTTCAATAAAAATCTTGTGTGATTTTTAGAAGGCCTGATAAACTTTATTTGTTAAACCAATTTATTGCAAGAATTTCACAGTATTGATAACATTTGTGTCTCTAATCAGTGTTCTGTAATCAGTGAACCTTTACTGTTTGAGGAGAAACCTTTTATTTTAGAAACTCCGAATATGCTTTTCGAGTTCCATTCTTAGGTTTGTTGAGTCCTTGGATCTACCTTAAATGAATGCTTTAAGAAAAGCATCAACAGTCAGCCCCTCAATGGGAGTGACACCTGATACCTGAGGTCAGTGAATGTCAGTCCCTGGGAATAAGATAGGGAGATTACCTTCATAAGGAAAGATTGGACACAATTCATTTTTCCATACAAAATTTCATAAACCTGGTTCCATATACTAGAGTATGAATAGTGTCATAGACCTTTGTAAGGTCTCATATTCCCCTGGCTGGAGAACTCTGTCCCTTTCCAAGAGCTGATATCCCTGAGCGTTAGTATACTCTGTTTCTCCAAACAGAGGAGTTAATTTGGTACTGAAATAAGAGTCCGGGAGCCCTAGACTGGTTATTTAATTGTAGTTTAATGGTAGTTTAATTAATTAGACTACGTATATTAGTGGCCAGTTTGAGATGGGTAGTCTCCATAGTGGATCAGGCCTAGCAAAAGACCCCAGGAAAGCTGAGTGATAATTATGGAAAACAAAGGGAGGAGGAATTAGAGATTACATCACTACCGATTGGTGACTAGGTTGGGGTTTCTGCTTATTAATGACTTCATTTCTGAGCTTTGGCATCAAGCCAATGTTGTTGGGTAAATGCATAAATGCATAGTTGTGTGCTGGTCACAAACTGGTCATTGTATTTGTGTTATGGCTGTTCAGTGTCTCAACTGTGATTTCAACAGATCACCACGTCTGCGCTTTCACCTTTCAGAGAGTTTAAATTATGGCTTTCACTTCTTACTATGTTTTATGGATTTTCCCCAATAGTGACCCTACAATGCACTCTTGAAAGCCACCCACACTTTTTTTCTGAATATCTTCAGCAAGGTCCCTGAGGTGGCTCAATACTGGGGAGGTTAGGGCATTTGGGGGTATAGCCAGAAAGGGTGGTTCCATTAATATACAAAAACCACACAAGCAACATATGCACAGGCAGGAAAACAACATAGCCAATTAAAAAATGACCACAATTGTTCCAATTTTCTTTCATCCCATCCCTAGGGAGGTGGAGAAAGGACCAATGGCATTTGGTGATTTGGTGACAGCCGAATTTCTGAACTTAATTCATTATAGGCCAGTTGAGTTTCTGAACTACGTTCAGAGACAAATAAATATGACTGGCAATTTAGCAGTATAATGACAGTGATACAGCATAGCATCAACTACAAATTAGGGTCAGATTTTCTCAGTTTACTCCTTTTTGAAAAGTTCATGTAAGGATAACAGGCTTGACTTATCACCCCACAAGCCATAGAAAGAGTATCCAAAGCCATAGACTAATTTTAGTGATAGTACAATAATGAGCATCAACCCACACCCAGTGTTTACAGCAAATTTCATGTTGGAATTCAGACAACCCTGTACTAGTCTGGTATCTGGAGAAATATTTTGTTGGGACAATCTGGAAAATGTCTTGTCCTCAGCTGCTGATCTTTAGTAGAACTGTTTTTCTGGTTTCAGGTTGTAGATACTCCTTAGATGTTCCTGCTAAATTCTTACAAAAGAGATCTCAATACAAGCTAGTATACTCACTCAAATTTTACTTCTCCATTAATTAATTTATGTGGTCAAAATCAGCTGGAAATTGCAGGTTCTGAACTGATCAATAATAGAGCTAAGAGGGTAAAGGCAAACTTAGCACCCATAGTTTGCTTGGAACTTTAGAAAATTTAAGTCTTCACATGTCCCATTAGAAAAATCTACATTTGATGTACAGGAATGTCTGATCTTGTTACTTTCTGAAAATTTTATACTCTGATTCCAATTTCTTTAGGAGATTCCAATGGTATGGAGGATTCAATCCTATACATGAAAGCAAAAGTAACAGCCCACTTGCAGGTAGAAGCTTTCCACCCCTAGGTTCAATGTTTACACAAAAGAATTTACTTATAGGAGGCTGACTTCACTCCAATTATAATAAAAGACTTGGGAGGATATTTAAGTAGTTAATGCCCATATATGTGTATATGTATGTATGTATATATATATATATATATATATACATACACACATATATATATATACCCACCAGTGTATAACAAAAGTGTAGATAATTTTCAGCTGTTATCCATATTCAAATGGAATAGATATTACACAAACAGTATTTTCACTAAGATTACTGATAATCTCAAACGTCTGTTCTTTAAAACAGAAGAGGTTTCTGACTTCCACCCCCCACAAATTACATGGCTACACGTTTAGACTGAAAATAATATGATTTTACATACTTGAGTTGTGCTCATACCTTTTACTGATGACTTGCTCCGATTATAGAAATTTGCTATAAAAAAGAGCAGAGACATGACTGTAACATCAAAATGGTTCTTAACAACTCAACAAATATATGGCTGGATAAAGCATCATTAGCTCTCTTTAATTTCAGGTAAGAGTTACAGTTTGACAACCAATCATGCAGTAACAATTCCACTTTGCAGTCACACTCAGGTGGGAAACATTCCTCATTGAACATAATGAGGAAACTAAGTCAGGAGGATCCCACTTCAGGCTAATGCCAAGGTTATCATATGAACTTTCTCCCAGATACAAATCTCCACCTGGAACAGGTCAGGATCACATTCCCTCTATGAATGCTTGTGTCATTTCTTTCCAATGGTGGATTACTGACTTAATGATCTATCAGTCAATTATACCTGAAATCAAACCTCAAAATAAAATCAGTTACAATTCCAAGAGCTTCTACTTCTAACAAACAACAAGTTTCATTAATCACAGCTTAGGGTTAGATACAGTTTCAACAAGCAATAAAAGTTTACCAGTACTCACACATATAACAGATTTTACTTCATATCTTTCACTTTTTTTCTTCTCAAGTTTAAATTTTTTAGGAACTCCGTAGCTCAAACAAGCTCTTTTCCCAGGGCTGATGACTGCCTACATAGATGGTTTCTAGGAACCTGGCAAGTTTACAAGATAAGAATTGACAGGGACCACAGAGAAGGGGCTAAGCCTGATGCCCTTGCCTGCCCACCCCATATACACTTAGGGCTACTCGGGGCTGTGGTATTTGACACTCCCCTACTTCATGAAAGATGGAAGAGGCTAACCTTGCTACAACTCCCCAGCCCGTTACAACAAGGTGGACTTTGCTGAATAGACAGAAACAATCCGGTTGAGGCTTTTGCTCACTCTCTCCTTTTACATCACCAGTTTTAGGTATTAACATTATGATAATAACCACACTAGCTTATTTCATAATCTTAGAACTTTCGTGAGAGCCAAATTGTAGTGCTTCTAACCCCCTCTTAATTACAGGCAAAGTAATATTTAGACCCTAAATCGCATTTGTAAAACATTATAAGGCAGGTTTAGCACGGCTAATCAAATAACACAACTGATTTTAAACAACATTTTCACTTTTAGTTTCTTTCAGTTCATACTCTAAAAACAATTCTGATACAAAAGTTTACCAATTTGCACAGTATTTTGTCTTTGAAACTTGAAAGAAGTCCATTATCAATCAGGTGGCTCTAAAGCAATTGAATGCCTTTCCAAATTACCTTCCACAGAAAACGAGGCACCTGATCACCTTTGGCATTGTGTACTGATCATATCTAATTTAGAAACTAATAATGACAGCTAACATTTGTAGTGTCTGCCCTCTGCCAGGCATTGCGTGAGGCACTTCACACTCATGTGAAGTAAATTGAGGTAACTTTCTTAACGTCTCCCAGTTGGCAAATTTCAGATCCATGCAATTTCTCAGTTTCTCTTAATACAAATAATACAATAAATTTTGACTTATCTTAAGCATCAAATTATTAGGGACACATTTGACTTAAAATGTGAGTGGAATGAATTCAATTACGCCTGCTTCTAAGTTCGAAATACTATTACATAAAAATTGGGGTTATGATTTTAATACTTTAGCATTCTATTTTATAGAAATGCTGTTTATTCCAAACATTTCACATTATAAAGTTCACTATTTAAAGTCAATCCACTACCAGTGATTGCAAAAGTGCCAATCTGATATTAATGTGTAATCTACTCCTATTATCATACTGAAGAGCGTCTTAACTTAGCTCAAATCAGGTTTGCACCATCTCAGAAAGAACGCCACGAGTTTATATGATTTTTTTTAAAATGAATAGGAGTCTCATAATTTATGGTCAACTTCCCATTTTAACACACATACCAATTTTAAAAGTTATTTTCTTTGTAAGGTTCCCTAAATTCTTACTAGATGTTTCAGTTAAACTCTGTTAGTTTTTGGTTGTTTCCTAATTCACACAAATCTTTTTTCTTGTTGTGAGCCAGGAAAGGGTTAAGTTCCAGTTCTAAACTTTTACTGCCAAAGTCTCAAAACTTGCCTCTTGATAATCATACAAATGCAGCTTGCTTACTGCTGGAGGTTTAAAGTGACAGGAATCCTTTTTCCCTTTCCCCCCAAATTTCCAAACTTTCCAATCCTCTGTAACATTTTCAGTGCAAATAGATTACTTCCTTCTGCCCATGCTCCTCTCATTCCTACATGTTCAAACTTTCTGGCTTTTCCTTCTATATATGTATACTTCTAGTGGACTTTGGTTAAAACCCTTTTAAAAGTGTAAATGTATTGCTTCTTTCCTATTCTGATTCGAGTTCTAAGGGGAAAAGATCCCCACCACTCTTTTCATCATTTGTTCTTCTACACTCAAGAGTATGGCCACAGATCAGGAATGTAGAGGAAGGGACAGAATCTTTTTGAAAACATATAGTGGTTCACTTTAATTAACAAGACAAAGAAAGATTTGCCAGCAAAGGTTTTTCTTTGTTTTATTTTTTTCCTGATCCAACACTTCTTTCTTTCTCTTACTGGTTTACGCCAATCATATCTCAAATAATCATCCCTTCACTGACTATATTATCTTTCTCTCTCTCTCTCTCTCTGATCCACACACTCAGGGTGCAGCAGTCAGCCAGGGAGGGAGGGAGAGAAAGAGAAAGAAATTCTCTCTCTTTTCTATAGCAGCCTCTATTTCTCCTCTTCTTTGGGAGCCCATTTCTTGAGGTCCCATTCCTCTCTCATAATCACATGACTTGCTACTTTTTGTCTACCTTCTTAACTCTTTATCCTGGATAGCCAGAAATCCAGCATTTCTATATAACTCTCCTTTTTCTCTTCCATGCCAGCTCAATCCCCAGAAATGAGAACAGTAGCATTCCACATTTCTCTTTCTAACTACATCTCCATTTGTAGCTTCCTAATCTCAGTTCTGAGTCAAGGACTTTGATAATGACTTTCCTCAATGGTAAGAGAAAGAGTCAACCCACATCTGCTACTACACTCTTCCCTTCTTTCCCAAACCTAATGAAAAATAATTACATCAGAAGGAACTCTAGGCCTTTTGGCAAACTCAGGGTATCCCCGTACTCACACCGTGGCCCAGAGGTGTCCAACACAGCAACCACACACACACACACACACACACACACACACACACACACACACACTTAACAACATGGAAATTAAAGTCCATCAAGGAATTCTCCTTGGTCTATTCCCTACTCTTTTTGGAATATCTCCAGTACCCTCCCACCTACACCAATTATAGGGTCTGGAATTCCACTGGATGGGGAAATCTATACATTCCCAAACATAAATATCCCTCTGTACTGGGATATTCTTGGCTTCCCCCATCAGAGGAGGTAATCTGGTAACAGGGAAAGAGGCTGAGTCATTCAAATTGATTATAAGAAATAGTAGTTGAATTAATTGAATTATTTACACAAAAGGAGGCAGTCTGGAGCCTCTCCAGACATTTACACCAAAAGTATATTGATCCCCACTTCTGGTTCTAATTCTGGTTGTTGTCCTTCCTTATTGAAGAGGACCAAAATGACATCACCATGATAAAGTGAAGCTTCCTTGTGTCTGACTGTGGCTAATCAGACCAATACAACCTTGGAATGCTCTACCACTGGGTGAGCACAGATAGTTTGTGTGAATATTTGGGGTGGATACTCCAAATTTTCACATCCTATGTTTACTTTGTGGTGTCTCAATTCTGCTTTGCTCATAGAGCACAGCACCCTTTCTGATGTGGTCATGTCATACTGAGTCATTGTGCCAGTGTCTCCCATGTTGCACAGTCAAATCTAAAGTTCTTGTGAGAGACCTTGAGAGTGTCCTTGTATCATTTCTTCTGACCACCATGTGATAGCCTGCACCATGCAAGTTCTCTATAAAATAATCTTTTTGGCAAGTGTGCATTTTGCATTCTAACAACTTGGCCAGCCCATCGGAGTTGCACTCTGAAGCATAATTTGAATGCTTGGTCTTTGAACTCAAGCAAGGACTTCAGAGGCTGGTACCTCATTTTGCCAGGTGATCCTCAGAATCTTCCTAAGACAGTTCAAATGTAAGTAATTCAATTTCCCCCAATCTGCCCTCCATTCTATCATAATCATCCCTTCCCTTATCCTCATATCTTCTGTTTTCTTGTAGGGCAAGATGGATTTGTATACCCCATTACCTGTATTTCTTATTTCCCAATTGCATGTAAAAATAATTTTTAACATTGGCTTTTAAAACTTTGAGTTCCAACCTCTCTCTCTCCCTCCCTCCCCACCCATACCCCTGAGAAGGCAAGCAATTCAATATAGTTTATACATGTGCAGTTATGCAAAAAACTTCTATAATAGTCATATTGTGAAAGATGAACTATATTTCCCTCCATCCTAACCTGTCCCCCATTTATTCCATTCTCCATTTTTCCTTTATCCCTCCCCAAAAGTACTTACTTCTAATTGCTTTCTCCCATTTGCCTTCCATTCTATCATCCTCCTACATCCCACTTATCCTCTTCTCCTCTACTTTCCTGTAGTGTAAGATAGATTTTCATACAAACTGAGTGTGCATGTTATTCCCACCTTAAGCCAAATGTAATGAAAATAAACTTCACTTTTTCCCTCTCACTTTCTCCCTTTTCCCCTCCATTGAAAAAGCTTTTTCTTGACTTTTATGAGATAGTTTGCCCTATTCCATTTCTTCCTTTCTCCTCCCAATATATTCCTCTCTCACCCCTCAATCTTATTTTTTTAGATATCATCCCTTCCTCTTCAATTCACTCTGTGCCTTTTGTCTATACACATATAATCCCTCCAACTACCCAAATGCTGAGAAAAATCTCAAGACTTACAAATATTATCTTTCCCCAAATGAAAGCAAACAGTTCAGATTTGGTAAGTCCTTTATGATTTCTCTTTCCTGTCTATCTTTTCATGCTTCTCTTGATTCTTGTGTTTGAAAGTCAAATTTTCTATTCAGCTCTGGTCTTTTTATCAAGAATGCTTGAAAGTTCTTTATTTCCTTGAATGACCATTTTTTTCCCCTGGGGTATTACACTCATTTTTGCTGAGTAGGTGATTGTTGGTTTTAATCCTATCTCCTTTGAGTTCTGGAATATCATATTCCAAGCCATGAGATCCCTTAATATAGAAGCTACAATCTTGATTGTATTTCCACAATACTCAAATTGTTTCTTTCTGGCTGTTTGCAAAATTTTCTCCTTGACCTGGGAACCCTGGAATTTGGCTACAATATTCCTAGGAGTTTATTCTTTCAGATCTCTTTCAGGAAGTGATTGGTGTATTCTTTCAATATTTATTTTACCTTCTGGTTCTAGAATATCAAGGCAGTTTTCCTTGAAAATTTCAGGAAAGATGATGTCTAGGCTCTTTTTTTTATCATGGCTTTCAAGTAGTCTGTCCTGGATCTATTTTCCAAGTCATCTGTTTTTCCAGTGAGATAGTTCACATTGTCTGCTATTGTTTTCATTCCTGTGGTTTTGTTTGATCATTTCTTGATTTTTCATAAAGTCATTAGTTTCCATCTGCTCCATTCTAACCTTTAAAGATTTCTTTTCTTCAGTGAACTTTTAGATCTTTTTCATCTGACCAATTCTTTTTTTTAGAGCATTCATCTCCTCATTGGCTTTTTGGATTCTTTTGCCACTTGAGTTAGTCTATTTTGTAAAGTGTTATTTTCTTCAGCATTTGTTTCATTTCCTTTAGCAAGCAGTTGATAGTTTTTCATGATTCTCTTGCATCACTCTTATTTCTTTGCCCTATTTTTGCTCTACTTCTCTTACTTGATTTTTAAAATCCTTTTTGAGCTCTTCCATAGCCTGAGGTCAATTCATATTTTCTTAGAGGCTTCGGATGAAGGAAATTCAACATTATTTTCTTCTGTTTGTATGCTTTGATCTTCCTTGTCACCAAATTAAAATTCTATAGTCTGATTCTTATTTCAGTTTTGCTTATTTCCCCAGCCTTTTACTTGACTTTTGAGCTCTTTTTTAAGGTAGATCTCTGTTTCCAGTGAGGGTGTGGGGGTGTGCTGTCAGCCACTCAATTCCTCCACAATCTGTGGGCCTAAAGCTCCAAAAGCTGTCTCTGTCTCTGCCCCTGCTGCTGCTGTGGCTGCTGCGGGTCCCTCCGCCCCCTTCCCTCTCTACCACCCTGGGGGTGGGGTCACATCACTCCACTTTCCTGCACTAGGAAAAGCCACAGGCTTTTTCCAGTAACCTTCCAATTTGTACTCGGCATTTTGGGGTCCTGAAATCTGGAAAGTGCCACAGGTGTGACAGATTCAGTCTCCCCAAGACCTGCTCAGGTACTGTTTTTGCCGGTGTGACTCACACTGGACTGCACTCTGTTCCCAGTGTGGTGCAATAAACACTTTCTGGTGACCTTCTAGGCTGTAACTTTTCACAATTTTGAAATATTTCGTATTTATTTGAATAGTGTTGGGGAATAAAACCCTCATGTCACAAAAAAAAATTTGGTGTAAAAGGCAGGAAAAGGTGTTATTTTTATTATACTTTAGGTAATGGTAGTACAGGAAGACTGACTCACAGAGAAAATCTGTTATTTCATTATGCTCTCATTACAATTTTCAGTTACTATATATAGTATATAGTGAAAAGATTAAAAAAACACATGGACTGTTATATTATATGACAAGCTGCTATTAAGTCTTAGGTTTTCTTCAAGGAAAGATAGGACACTCTCAGATATAGATATGTAACAGTAAAGAATTTTCGTTCTTTCCATGAAAAATGATTATTTAAAAAGTTAAAAGCATCTTTGAAAGTGAATGGCATCAAAATGAACTGAAACAAATCAAGAGGCAGAAGGTTTAATTCTTGAGTCAGACAGGATATCTACTATTCTTATTCTTGAATTCAGTTTGATTCAAGTCATTTGAAGACATACTCATCAATCACCTCTATCCCAATGAAACCTTCTTTTGATCAACACTGGAGATACAAAGAAAACATAATGTCTTACCCCAAGAAGCATTTATTCCATTATTTTGTAGCATTGTGTAGTATTGGTGTTCATAGTAGGAGAAAAAATCATGGGGTAAGTGCAAAGCTCCAATGGGAAAAGGAAAAAAAACAAGCAATGTAATGAGAAATGAGAGACACTTTGCAGTGAGGTGAATTAGGAAAGGGTTCCCAGTGAAGGCAAAACTAGAGTTGATCCATGCCTTCTTACAGGTGGAAGTGGATGCAAAAAGGTGGATGCAAAGAGTGTATGGCAGACAAGTGGGAGGGTGTGGCCAAAACTATAGAGATGGTGGAAGAGAAGATGAGAATGATGCTGAGTGACTAATTCAATTATGAGAACACATCTCTTATAGGGTTAGCCTAGAGAGATAGATGGGATTCCACTTATGGAATGGTCTTGAATGATAGGTTATGAATTTACACATTAATCAGTGTGCAATGGACAGCAAAACATGACTTTTATTATAATGTTTCTTATTATCTACCTTTATTATTTACTATTTTATTAACTGTACAGAAATTCATTTCTAATTTCTATCTGTAAGGATGCAAGGAAGAAGATTCATCAGTAAGTTGAGGGAAGAGGTTTGTTTTGCTCTGGCTTTTACTTAGCCATCTCTTTTCAGTTTTGGAAATAAACCTTTTTCACTCTTGGTTTCTTTGAAAATGGCCATAACTTGGTCAGTAGTATTTGGACGCTTGTGTCTCCATGTGAACCCCATCGTGCCTGGAGACAGAGCTTGCATCCCTTCCACATCCAAGGACAAAGTGAGTGGAGGAATTATTCTGTCATCTGAGAGAGGACTGTGCTGCCCTGACCATGGTGCCATAAATTAAGGAGAGCAAGGGGCCACAGACCTGGCAGATTGCAGGCACTCTCTGTATGACTTCATTTTGTGACCTTGTCACCTCTCATGGACTTACTTGTGCTTCAGTGTCTGCCATTCCTGGAATCAGCTCCCTCAGACTGCCAGATGCAACCCCTGACACCTTCACTCAGATTGACTGCAGGGACGCTACTAAGGCATACACAGGTTTCAGGAGGAGTCCCTGAAGCCTCCAGGCAAAAGATCTACATGGACTGAAGGCTAAAGGGGGTGGGAACCCAGCCATCCTCAATACGAAGAGTACTGAGAGTCCCCTTAAAACCTCCATAAATAGCCTTTTATTTCTCCAGAATTATCCTTGTCGTTGCCATGGACTTGATTCACATATTCTCATATTCTCCCAAGTGTCAAGGACAGACAAGAATTAGGGCAGGGATTACAGACTTTTTTTTCTTTTGCAAGGAAGCATTTCTATAGGAACATGAAGCAAACAGCCATTATCTGTTCCTCAGCCCCTCACAGATTCAGGACTTAATAATTTGCTTATTATTCAGCATCCATTATCGTGATGCTTTCTCTTCTTTTCCTATCACTGCTCCTGCATCTGCTTCTACATGCATTCAGTACTGATGTGTTCTCTTTTGTCCAACAAATCAGTCATGACTTCTGCAGAAAGGGGACCTAAAAGGCAGATTTTTCTCCTTGTATTCAATTGAAGTGAGCAGTTTCACAGGCTTGGAAAATCCTCAAAAGACTAGTAACAATTTTCAGTAAGTGGCTGTGTTGCCATACTTTAAAGAGTTGCATTTCTTTGTGGTCATTCTGAAAGGTGCTCATAGCCCATGAGACTCACTAAAATCTGTTCTCACATCTTTTTTACTCATTTTAATTTCCAATATTTCAGCATTTCTTGTATATGTGAGAAAGACAAAGATGGACAGATACAAACAGAGATAGACAGACAAAGTCAAAGGCAGAAAGAGAAGGAAAAGTTTGAGAAAGAAAAAGAGAGACAGAGCAGGGTAGGAGAGAGAGAGAGATTAGAAGAAGGGCTCTCTCTCCTTTGGTATTCCTCATCTCTGTAGCAGAGGGCCCTAAGATGAGATAACTTAGAAGGCTCTGCCCATATTTCCCAGAAGAAGGTACTTTGTAGCTTTTCAGATATGAACCATCCTGTCAATATTGAAATCAACAGATGTTGGGATTTCAGCCCTGTGACTACAGGTGAAATGTGGCATAAAGGTGAACATTTTCTCCTCCTCAACAATATCCCCTCTTTTTGCTTATCTCCATTTGGAATGATTATCTCTATAGGAACTGCTGTTTAAGGGGTAACACTAATTGAAACAAAACAACCCTATAACATATTTAATATTTGCTTTTTATTTTTTGTATTTATGATTGAGTCTAGTGCAATGTGTTGTAGTGGGTGTTTATTAAATGTTAGTTAGATAAATTCCACTCAATTTCCAAATATATTTTTAAAATCTTATATGCGGAGCACTAGGCAAGCACTGGGGAGTCAAATCCACAACCCCAATCCTTCCTTCTCCTAAGGAGCTTCATGATATTTGTGAATGAGTTAATGATGCAAATATCAAGGGAACAGACTCAATAATGAAGTCATATGTCTATCTTCAAAAACAAATTGAATATTAATGACTCACATACCCCTAGCCTGTATAATCAGACCATGCACTTTGCTGAATTTCCATTTGATAGAAATGGATTCAATGTCTCTTTAGATCCTCACAGAATGACACTTATCTGATCTACTGCTACAGCCCATGCTGTAGAACAGAGCAAAGACAACTAGCCCCTGTAGGAATCTTGAAGTGGCCCACTCTATGATCATCACCCTAAGAATTGATGACTCTAATTTCTGAATACTTAGCATGGAGACTTCAGGACTTTTCTCTTTTCTCCCTCCAGGAAACGTGAAGATTTTTACTTGCTGGTCTGAGTTCTTATTCAATAATGTCAGAATCACTGGGGACTTTGCGATTATCCCCACAATTTTGATATATTCCATATCGATTTCGATATTGCTTTTTAAAAAGTCCCTCATCTCAGAAAATGTTGTTGTCCTGCCACTTCAGTAATGTCCAAATCTTTGTGACCCAATTTGGAGTTTTCTTGGTAAAGACACTGGAGGGATTTGACTTTTTACCTAACTCATTTTCTAGATGAAGAAACTGAAACAAACAGGGTTAATTGACTTTCCCATGGTCATACAATCAGTATGTATCTGAAGGCAGATTTGAACTTGGTTTTTCCTCACCCCTGGCGTGGCAGTCTAACCATTGTTTTATCCAGCAGCTTTTAAAGGCCAGGAATACATATTCTTTTTATTACTCTCTAAATTATTTTATTGAGAAGACTGGCTCACAGACAAGAACTGTCATTGAATTGTGATCTGACTGCAGGCGATGGTCAGTAATAACATATAGTCAATGATAAGTAAGTTTAAAAAAGCAAGGAAACTCATGTGGGATCACAAACTGTTATTTTGTCTGATTTATTTTGTACAAGGAAAGAGAAGTATTGAGTACTAAGTTCTCATGCATGTATTAGTAATGTTGAATAATTGTATTTCTTTCCGCAAGGATCCTGATAACAACGGAGTAATTTACGAAAATCATTGAAAGGGACTGGTATTGAGGTGTGACCCAAATGCTGAGAAAGGCGTATTGCTGAACAGAAGGGATAGATAAAACCTTACCATTTTCCAAGTATTAATATGAAATCTAAGTTTCTTCAAACTCTTAATTGGTATTGAGTATGTCAAAAAGCCTCTTATTCAGCATTGAGTATGTTAAAAATGTCTTTTCTTGAAGACAAACTGACTTAACCACAGGAAAGACTGCCTCCATTCATTCTTCATCTGACTGGTGACCAAGGTTAGGACTGGCTGAGCGGGTAGCAAGGTTACAGGTGCCAGGCTCATCTTCTCTGAGTTGCTCTCCTCCCAAGCTTTCCAGCATATTATTCAGCACTAACAGATAGTCTTCAGAAGATAGAAAACAACTGCCTTGGGCCTCAGGGAGGCTTAATGAACATGGTTCCATAGCAGTTTCAGGCCCTTCCAAGACCTGGCTCTTGGTCTCCACCTCAGAACAAGGTGAAATAAGTAGGTGATCCAGTTCTTCCATAGCCAGGGCCTCCACGTCCTGGGTTACAGGCCTTTGGTCAGCCTTGAAATGATGGCCTAAGGCTTGTCTTTGGTGAGTCGAAAAATGCACACGTGGCTTCCTCTTCATCTTGGCTGGGCCAGCAGCATAGCTTGTCCCTTGGACCTGTTCAGCATCAGCTGGTGGTGTCATGGACAGTGCCATTAGCACCTCATTATCCCTGGAAGACAGTGATTCTGGACAGGTCTGCATCTGGCTGGGGACCAAGGTTGGGACTGACTCTGGCAGGGCACAAGGGCTACTGGTGCTTGGTTGGTCTTTTCTGAGTTGCTCTCTTTCCATGTTATTCAGCATGTGATCCAGCACTGACAGATAGTCTTCAGAAGATACGGTACAATCACCATGCATCTCAGGAAGGCCAACAAGTGTCCACAGCAGTTCCAGGCTCTTCCGAGACCTGGCTCTTGGTCTCCACTTCAGAACAAGGCCTACTGTGTAGCTGATCCAGTCCTTCTGGATGAGCAGGGAATCCAGAGAGTGACACTGCTGCCCTTGAATGGACTTGGTCTCCTGTCATCATCCTGCTCACCCCTGGGCCTACTAACCGCCAAGTTCTATGTTTCTGAAACTTAAAGCCTGTGAGCAAGTCAGGATATTTCAGGCAGAATATGCCCAATTTGGACAGAGGATAGAATTGCTGTGTAGACAGGCAGGAGACTGGACTGGGACCAGGGACCTACCACCCTGTGTCAAGCATTGAGTCAAATGCACTAACTCCCCTAAGCTAGCTCTTTCTCCTCAGTCCCTCAAACATGTTTCCTCTCACTTTTGATAGCGTTCAAGAAAAAAGGCATTTCCTCAGAGGCAAACTTAACTTTCATGGCAGTCCAAGAAGCCTACTCATGGGGAAATAAAGTTCCAATTGAAACCTCTATGTTTCAGTGCAGGATGCATTGCAAATGAGCTGGTTCAGGCCTTTTTATATGATTTCCCCCAGGGGAACTCTTGCCTTGTCCACTTGACATTAAGAAGTTGTGAACTCCCATCCTCCAAATGAGTGGCATAGAAGTAAATATCCGTCTGTTCCATCCAACCCTTCTGCAAGATTCACACCTCAGTGCTCTCTCCTCTAAGAACTTTCTCCCACCTTTATTACTTACCTCCTGAGCACTGAGAGTGCCCTGAGACACTTCCCAAAGGTATCCAAGGGTTCCTGCCTCAGAAAAAATTACTCTTGATTTGTTACTTTCAGGAGTCCCATAGAAACTGATAAAGTGCCAAGGGCCTAGAGAATGAAGCATTCCTGGAGACTTGACTATCAATTTCATAAAAGTAATATTTATTTTAAGAAATTATACAAAGTTATGAATAAATAAATCACTAAGTGATGCTTTTGAGTGTGTGGATCATAATTAAAGTCAACCATGCTTTTGAGTGTGAAAATTGGTGTCGATGAAATCCTACTATCAGATTGTCACTTTTACAACCTCTGCCAGTGGATTGCCATTAAGTTGTACACCCCATACCAAGAAATGTTGACAATAAGAAGTATTCCTGTAAAATAGAAAAACACATTGTTAAAATCATAATACCACATTCTGTGTAATATCATTTAGAACGTGGATTCAGGTGGCATTGAATTCCTCTGCTCACTATTTCAGAGAAATGTGTCCCTCCTAATTTGATTCTCAAGAAAGGTCAAAATGTCTTGTATTATTGGGCATGGAGAGAACCTGGGCAAATGTACCAAACTGAAATTTGATAACTGGGACAACTTCGGCCAGTTAGTCAATTTGCTTTAAATGAGTATGAAGTGCCTAAAACCATGACTGCCAGAGGGCAGATCCCATAAATACAAAGTGTCATCATTAGATCCTTAATTAGTTGTGATCAGACACTTATTTTTAACCCATAAAACAACAGTCATATGATGAAGGTCATCAACTGTGAAAAACTTAGCTCCAAAGCAATTGAATGATCCATAGGAAAAAGGATTCATAAAAAATGCTTGCCCCATTAACATGCAGTTCCATTGGTGGGGGAGAGAAGAGGGAGAGAGGGAGGGAGGGAGGGAGGGAGAGAGAGAGAGAGAGAGAGAGAGAGAGAGAGAGAGAGAGAGAGAGAGAGATACTGATACCGACTGCAACAGCATGTATTGATAAACTTTATTAATATTATTTTTAAAAAATTAATATCCTTTAGATAACTGTTAAAAACTGTTAACCTGAAAACTTGATTAAAGAAAAGGCAACAGCCTCAATGCATACATTTATGATTTAATTAATTAAATAATTCCCCAAAAAGATAACGGTTACATAGCGCTATGGAGCCAGGATCAGAACTGGCTGACTTAGTACAGAAATTGACGTCTTAAGTACATTTTGCCAGGAAGAAGTTCTCTTAGATAAACACATTGTAGAGAAAGTGGCACCAATTGGGTTTTATGACCCCAGGCTATAGGCATCTTCCTTCTATAGCATGCCTTTGTGATTTAAGATAAGGAAAAGACAAAGTCCCACCACCCAGATAACAGATCCTGTCCTAACAGGCCTTTGAAGTTGTGGTATCTTAACAGAGTTGACAAAGCTGAAGTTACAACTCAAGCCTTATCACTAAGATGCCAGAAGAAGGGTCTGGTAAGCAAGTCCCATTTGTTTGCCTGACATCAAAAGGTGTCCTCTAATTTAAACAAAGGGGACTAGTAGGTCCAGGCTCTTCTTAATTCAAACTTTGGCCCTTATTAAAATCTAAAATTTATATTAAATATTATCAAAACATACAGAGAAAAAGGTTTTTCTCCATCACCAGAATATGTAAGAATATTCCTCCAATTCTTTCTCTCCCAAACTTTCATCAGAAATTACCAATGGTCATTATCAAAAGGATGACAGGGGAAGAGAAAAGTCAGTCAACCTGATGGGCTTATCATCACAATCGGCCAAGCATCATTAAGAAGAATTTTCCCCTTCTACAAAGTCATGGAGTCAGAATGTCTTATCTCTTCGTGGGGCAAAGGGCTTTTCTGTATCTATGTGCGGCATGGGCTTTCGTTAGCTATCTCTTTTGCAGGCTGGAGATTCTTGGCCTTTCCTAGAATTTTCCACGGCCTTACAAACGCCCTGAAGAAGGGACAGGGCAGAGAGTTGCACTGACTTTTGGTTCCCTAGTGTATTCTACGTTCCTTGCATTCTGCTCCCGCCTAGGGAAAAGCAGGTGCAGAAAAAAACGAAGCGAATCGGAGGAAAGCCCTCCATGCAAATGTCCAAAGGGACCACAGTATCATCTACGCTGGTTACCGGCAATCTGAGTACACATGGGCTGCCTGGGAATTCCTTGAGACTTTGGAAAGTGACCCAAAAGGTCCCTCAGTTCAACCAACAGTGACAAAGGATACCAAAGAACCTGCAGCTGCGATGCAGTTGTGGCAGCAGCAAATCAGCCAACTCTGAACACCCCTTGTGCCATATGTGGGAATCAGATTGGAGCTTGGAACATAGAAGGATATTTTCCAAATCTTCCAATTTTCCTGGGATCAACACGGGTTCCAGGAGTCCTTTATCAGACCTCACTTCACCTCCACTGGTCTTCAGGTGACCTGCTGCCGACATGGTGATACCTTCCTCGAAAATGGAGAGGGAACATAGTGCTTCATGATCATTCCATTGACATCTTGCTTCACACTCGATGTGCACTTCGTCAGTCTTTGCTTTCATTTTGCCAACTTCTCCACTTCTCTCTGCAGCTTTTCTGTGGCTCACTTCCAAGTCAGCTTCCATGTTGTGCAAGGGGCAGTAAGCAGAGGACATCCCTTGTTCTCGCAGTTGACCAGGGAAGGAGAAAAAAATGGAGAATAGATCGCTTGATGGGATAGTACACAGCAGCGATCTCAAAAAGGGAACGAAATCATATGTCAAAATGGCCCTATTTTTCAAGGGAAGGAATACGTAATTTAAAAACGTTTGAAATATAGCAAAAATTTAAACTTTACCAACTTTTTAAACTTCCTAAAGGATTCCCTCTCCCTCTCCATGGAAAAGATATTCAAACAGGTTGAGACCTCCTCAAGGTTCTCCTTGCGGTCCATCCTCAATACTCACCATAGCCATTGCTGTAGTTTTCACTGGCATGAACATCTTGCCTGCGATTGTCAATGGCATCATGTCTGCTGTCAACAGAATTGGCACTATCTCTGTCTTCACTTTTGGTTTCTTTACTGTCCTCGTTCTAGTAGGTAGGTGGGAGGTCAAAACACAAGAGGGTATCTTCCAAGTCTTGCAAATGTCCAGGGATAAACTGATGTGGCAAAGTGAGTGAGGGAAGTAAAAGGAATTCTTCCTTTGAATTCAATCCACTTCCCCTCTCCTCTGGATGACTTGATATTGAAATGACGTACCTCTGACTGAAATAACACGGAAAATATCATGGAAAGAACAGCAGTAGAAAGTAAAATGTTATTCAGATTTAACTTCTTTCTTTTTCAGTGATATGTTAGAGGAAAAGCAGAAGCTTGTGGAAATGCAGGGCAGCCAGGCAGGAGGTAGATAAGAATCATCATCACACAGCCTCTCTGGACTAGTTCAGTGGGAATATCTGCATGACATTGGGAGTTCTTTTTGTCTGGGAGGCATATCATATTGCTGCTTTTTATGTCAGTAATTCTACTGTTTCAATGACTATTTCTGATAATCAGTCTGCACCCCTCAGGCTCTTTATCGAGTACCAAATTCGCTCCTCGAACTAGGTATGTGGAGAAAATCCCAGTCCATGGCGATATGTACATATTGGAAGGTAGGGAGATGCACAGCCAGGGTAATTCCGGGCCGGCAATGTGCCTAGTCAGCTGGATACAGAAGAAACACCCAAGGGAACAGGGCACAGAGCAAGGCGAAACTCTGAATGATCTGTGACCTCCATATGGATAGGTAGGTGGTGGCCATGGTGTTGGACGACTGCAGGACAACAAGTGATTAGGGAAATGCCCTACATATGCCAAAATGTCTCTCTTCTGTAAGGTTCAGGTAAAAAGGGAAGAGTGCAGTGGTAGATGCGAGTTGTTTATTCCTAGGACAATGAGGGAAGACTCTATCAAAACGCTAGAATTAGAAATTGAGGTGAGTAACTTGCCGAAGGCGGTGTAGGTAGAAAGAGAAATTTGAAAAGCAACTGTTTTCCTGGCTGAGGATTTGACTGATATGTTAGAGGAAAAGCAGAAGTGTGTGCAAAGGCAGGCGTGCAGAGTAGCCAGGCAGGAGGGAGTTAAGAATGCTGACAAAACCGGTGAGAAGATGAGTGATTTTGAGAGTGGAAGGAGAACCCAAGGCATCGATTCTCAAAGAAAATGAGAAAGAGAGAAAAGACGGTTTTGGTTCCCTTCCCCTCCCAAGGTCCCTGCCTGAACACAGCAGCCTTGGTGGGTGCATGGGGGACAGAGAAAGAGGAAACACACACAGAGACGAGAAGACTATTGGAGTTAGGATTGGTATAAGCAAGTCGGACATAGTAAGAGATCAGATGTTGGATGAGGAGAAACAAACAAGAAACGTGGCTGTCCATTTTCTTGGTCTGTAAATTGATGCCATCGGCTTTACATTTTCAAAGTGATTCTTTCCCTTCCTCTATATTCCTGAACATTGGCCGAATCTGGAGTGTGGAAGAATAGAGGAGGAACAAAACAAAAACAAAAACAAAAACGAAAACACAACAACAACGTGCAGGGAGAAATCTTTCCCCGCCTCAGACCCGTCATTGGAAAAAGGAAAGAAACAAGACAGGAGAACACTCAATGCTTCTTTAATTCGTGTCCACTAGAAGGATCCCTATAAAGAAATGCGAGAAAATTTAGCGTCTAGGAAAGAGAGAGGAGTGTGGTCAGGAAACACATGGTAAGGTCTTTGCGCTAACAATGTGAAGAGAGGATTGGGGATTTTGGAAACTTAGGAATGAGAAAAGGAAGGAAGTCACTGTAAAACAGCGGCAGTGAATAGCCTGCGTTTGAATGAAAATCAAGAGGCAGGTTTGGGGGCTGTGTCTGTGAAAGTTTTCGGGTACAGAGCACTTTGGAATCGAGCTGGCACTGAACTCTTTCCTGGTTTCCAGAAAGAGAAAAGATTTGTCAGAACCGGGGGAAAAAAACAAAAAGTGATAGAGTTTGAATGGAACATGTAGTTACATTTCAGGGAGTATTACAAAGTAAAATTCAATCTCAGTCGGTTTGAAAACAGATTTTCAAATTGGTATGTGGGTTAAAGTTGGAAACTTGACTGTCAATTTTATGAGAGTCCTGCAAATTTTAAGAAATCATATAAAGTTATAAAAATATTCATCCTTCAGTGTTCCTTCTGAGTGTGTGGAACCCAGTTTGCAACGAATTTCAACCTCCTCTTCAGTGTGACAGTGGGGGTGGATGAAATCCTACTATGAGATTGCCAATTTTCCAACCTCTGGCAGTGAACTGCCACAAAGCAGTGAACCCCGTACTGGAAAATGTTGGGAGTAAATACCATTTGTTTCAAATAGAATTCTACACTATTAAAATCATAAGCCCACATTCTGTGTATTGCCATTTGGAACGTACACGCAGGTGGCATTGAATTACATTTGCTCACGTTTTCAGTGAAATGTGTCACTCCTAATTAGATGCTCAAGACAAGTCAGAGTGTCTTCCTTTCTGCAGCATTGAGAGAAACCAGGCAAATGCACCGATCTGAAATTTGTTAACGGGGACACCTTCAACTGATGAGATCCGTTTACTTTAAATGACAGTAAAGTGCCTAAAATCATGACTGGCAGAGGGAAGATCCTGTCAACGTGAAATGTTGTCATTACATCTTTAATGACTTGTCATCAAACAGGTGTATTTCACCCACTTATTAACAGCCATATTATGAAGGTAATCGACTCTGAAAAACTTGGCTCCTAAGATGAATTGAATGATGCATAAGAAAAAGGGCCCATTATAAAACATGCTTTCCCTACCTTCCCATGCAGTCCGATAGGAGAGAGAACCAGAGCGAGAGCGAAGTCGAGAGGAAAACGGGGAGACAGAGAGAGAAAAAGAGAGATACTGACGCGAACTCCAATACCCTTTGTTAATATTCTTTATTAATATTTATTGAAGAATAAATCAACTTTCGAAGCATTACTGTTAGAGTCACGCAGAGAAAATGGTGAAACAATGTTCCGTACAAAGATAGTAATGTTCTTGGAAACCAAATTTATTGACGTGTTTTTCTCCATCACCAGAATTTGAAGCAATATTACCCTATTACCCTGCTCTCCCAGACATCCATCTGAAATAAGCAACGATCTTTATCAAAAGCATGACAAGGGCTGAGAAATGTCAGTCAGTCTGTAGTGTTTATCATCACCACGGGCCAAGTACCATTAAGAAGAATCTTCCCCTTCTGCAATGTCACAGAGTCGGAATGTCTTATCTCTTCTTTTGGCAAAGGACTTTTCTCTATCGATTTGTCACACGTGCTTTTCTTGGATTTGGTTTTGGACAACGGAGGTTCTTGGCCATTCCGTGACTTTTGCATGGCTTTACAAACTGCCCGAAGAAGGGACAAGGAAGAAAGTTGTGATCCTGGGTTCCCTAGTGCATTGACCGTCCCTTACATCTTGCCCCCAACTAGGGAAAAAGCGCAGGTGTAGAGACAGAGGAAGCGAATTGGAGGTAAGCCACTCTTGCAAATGTCCAAAGGGAACCCACCATCATCTCTGCTGGTCACTATAAGTTTCTAGAATCTGAGTGCATAAGGACTGCCTGGGGTTACCTTCAGACATTGGAATGTGTCAGTAGGGGTCTCCCAGTTCAAACCACAAAGGCAAAGGGCAGCCAAGCATCTGCAGCTGCGATGCATTTCTGGCAAGGGCCATACAGCAAAGTCTGAATCACTCTTGTTCCATATCTGTGAGTCAGCTTGCAGCTTGGAACATAGAAGGGCATCTTGCAAATCTTCCAACTCTCCTGGGACAAACACAGGCTCCAGAAGTCCTTCATCAGAACTCACTTCACCTCCACTGCTCTCCAGGTGACTTACTGCACACATGGTGACAGCTTCCTCGAAAATGGAGCGGGAACATAGTGCTTCACGATCATTCCATTGACATCTTGCTTCACACTCGTTGTGCACTGCGTCCGCCTTTGCTTTCACTTTTTCACTTTTCTCTGCAGCTTCTCTGAGACTCACTTCCAAGTCAGCTTCCATGATGTGCAAGGGGCAGCAAGCAGTAGACATGCTTTGTTCTTGCAGTTGACCTGGGAAGGAGAAAAAGTAGAGGACTTATCGTTGGGATGGAGTACACTGGAGCAATCCCAATAGGGGAACGAAATCATGGGGGGGAAAGTTCCTATTTTTCCAGCGAAGGAATACTTAATTTAAACACGTTTGAAATACAGCAAACATTTAACCTTTACAACTTTTAACCTTTCCTAAGGGATTGCCCCTACCTCACCCTAGGAAAGATATTCTCAACAGGTTGAGATCTCCTTAAGTCTCTCCTTGCAGTCCATCCTCAGTACTTACCATAGCTGTTGCTGTAGTCTTCGTTGGCATGAGCATCTTGTCTGTGATTTTCACTGGCGTTGTGAATGCTGTCGACAGAATTGGCACCATCTCTGTCTTCACTGCTGCTTTCTTTGCTGTCCTCAGTGTTGTAGGCAGGTGGAAGGCCAGGACCCAAGAGGGCATCTTCCAAGTCTTGCAAACGTCCAGGGATAAACTGAGGTGGCAAAGTGAATGAGGGAAGCAAAAGGAATTCTTCCTCTGAATTCGATCCACTTCCACTCTCATCTGGATGACTTGAAACTGACATGATGGCCCCTGTGAATGAAATAGCAAGGAAAATATTACGGAAAGAAAATCATTGAAAGACAAACGTTATTCAGATTCAGTTTCTTTCCATTTGTAAGCACCGAACAGGCTTTTTACCACCCTCTATTTCTTTACAACTCTGCTTGATTCACAATCTCACTCCCCATAGCAGCTATCCAAAATATTTCCATCACTAGTTTCCAACCCTTCTTAACACGACTTCACCCTTTTTCGCCCAATGAAACCCATCCTAATCCATTTAAACTCATGTCACTTCATGACATTGAAGCCCTCAGAAGCCTGTAACTTAGCTCTAAAATCAATCACCTCTTTCTTCTGAGGAGTAACCCTTCCCCCTGTCAAGACAAAGCCTCTAGAGACACCTGGGATCCCAAGCTGTCCCTCTTTCCTCAGCAGATTGTGCCTTCACTCATTCCCACCATTCTGAATCTTTATCCTCTTCCACCCCCTGCCCTTTAGGCTTCTTTAGAAAAACTGGCCCATCACTTTCCCTGTCCTTCGGCCATTTTCATGGAGGCTAGCTCAATCTTTCTCTGCAATGAGCCTTTCTAGCTCGCCCAGAGGCTCCACACCTCATGTCCAGGGAACGCAGAGAGAGGCACTGTTCCCCTTGAATGGGCCTGGTCCTCTGTCATCATCCTGCTCAATTCTTGGCCCAATGCCTGCCAGGCTATAGGTTTTTGAAGCTAAAAGTCGGGGAGCAAGTGAGGACATTGCTGGCAAGTGAACAATTAGGAGAGAGGACAGAAATGATGTGTACCCAAGCAAGACACTTAATGGGAATATTGGACTTGGAGCCTCTTCCAAGCATTCCATAAAACCCCCATAACTCCCCTAAGCTCACTCTCTCCTCAGTCACACAGCATACTTCTTCTCACTTATCATAGAGTCAAAGAAAAAGGCATCTCCTCAGGGGCAAACTTACCTTTGATGGTGTTGCTGGGAGGCTGCTCAAGGGGAGAAAGAGCTCCAATGGAAATCTCTCCTCTTAGCAGGAATCACAGAAAATGACCTGGTGCTGGCCTTTTATAGCATTTCCCCCAGAGACCTCTCTCCATGTTCACTTGACCTTAAGGAGTTGTGAACTTCCATCTTCCAAATGAGTGGCACAGGAGAAAATATCCTTAGGTTTGCCCCACCTATCCTACAGGATTCACACCTCAGTGCTCTCTTCTCTATCACCCTACCCCCACTTTGCACACATATTTCCTGCACTCCATTGAATGACTTCGACATTTTCTAAAATATCCAGCATTTCCCAACCCTGATATAATTAATCTCGATCCATGAGTTTCAAGACTCTATACAAACCGACCTAGTACCCAGGGCCTAAAGAAGGAAAGACTCCTCTCTTTGGGCAGGTAGGAAAGCTTTCCTGTCAAGTGTTCACTGAGGTTTGTGCAATAGCATCCAAATACATAATGGGATTGGACCTAGGGCACCTCCATTACCTCTGCTTCTCTTTGGACTAGACAACTCACACTCTTTAAAGGGAGAGAAAGCAAACCATCTTGTCTCCTAGCCACAGCCAAGACTGTCTAGGTTTGCAAACCCCCATGCAGGGACACATTCCTATCCCATCCACCACTGCCTGATGGCTTCTCACCATTACACACACACACCCTCACTCCTTGCTTCATTCCTCATGACTCCTTGCCAAACTTGATTCTGGCACTTGGACCTTTCACTTCACCTTACTCTGAGCTCACCCCACATATCACAAAGTTCAGGAAACTCAGCTGGCTAAGATGGCCCTGCAATACCACACCAGGATTCATTACACACAGTGGATGGAAACACCAAGTCCACAACACTCCAGCTAAACACACACTCAAACACACACACACACACACACACACACACACACACCCACACACACACACACTCACAAGCAGGGATACATCCACAGTCACACTAAACTTGGTTATAGCCCTTTCCAACACCACTGGCACAGGTGTGTCCTATCAGAACCCAACCCCCACCCCAGCCACACTCACATACAAGCTCCCTCCTCGGCAATTCCCCTTTCCAGCAATCTTTTCCCTCTTTTTCAGGACATTGAAACTCTTTCCAGGGACCACTTGGGTTACTCACACTTTCTCTCTCTCTCTCTCTCTCTCTCTCTCTCTCTCTCTCTCTCTGGCCATGATTTTCTCTCTGTCTCTATGTTTCTCTGATGGTTTCTCTCCCTGTCTCTCTGCCTTTCCTCTAATTACTTCTCTCTTTCTTTCCACTGTCTACTACATTCCACAAGGTACTTTACACATCTGCTTTTTCAAACTCATTTTGCCCCAGTTGGACCTGCGCCCCAAGCAACTATCTGATTCCATGATCTTTTCTCTTTCTTTGCGGATGTTTTGTTTTCTGCATGGTGGCTTTCTTTGGTTTGGTGATTTGTTTTTTCTGACTTCCATGTTTTCGGTTTCATTTCTTTCTGTCTTGGGAAAACTCCATCATTTTAGGGATTTCTTGCATGCCAGAGGGACAATGGCTGACTACGAGGTCTTGGTTGCAAAGAGAGCTTTCCCTTGCCAGCTGCTGTCTCACTGCTTTCCTCCCCATTTTCTGCATTTCTGGGAGGTTGAATCTCTCTTTTGCACGAGATTCCAGCTCTTTCCTGGGACCATTTAGATTATTTCAAGTTATCTTGCTCTCTCAATGTCTCTAAGTCTCTGTCTCTGTGTGTGTCTCAGTTGCCCTGTCTGTCTCCTTTTCCTCTAGTTATTTCTCTCCTCCTCACTCTGTTCTGCAATCCATAAGGAACTTTCACTTACCAGTCTTTTCAAACCCTTTTGACCCTACCTGGGCCCCCTCATCAGGGAAAAGTCCGATTCCATAAAGAATTTGCTGTTCTCTTTTGTTTCTCTTTGGTTTACTGCCTGGGGCATGGGGTTTCTTGCTTGTTCTGTATGTTGCTTATTCAGATTCCCTCCCCCTCCCACCCTTGTTTTTGGTTTTCGTTCCTTTCCAGCTTGGGAAATCCCCATCAGGCCTTCTGTGTCCTCCAATTCCTCCACTTCCTGCTTTGGTCATCTCCACAGCAAGCTTCTGATCCTCCTAAGTACAAGTGAGGCACCCAAAATTTATCAATTTTAACCTTTCCTAAAATTTTCACTTTTCACCCTACCAGAGATATTTCACCCTACCAGAGATATTCCAAACATTTTAAGCCATCCTCAAGCCTCTCTCATTAGACCCTCCTCAATACTCACCATAACCATTGCTGCAGCCATCTTTGGCATGATCATTCTGGCTGTGATTATCACTGTGATCATGTCTGCTTTCAACAGAATTGCCACCATCACTGTCATCAGTCTGGTAGGTTAGAGGTCAAGGCACAGGAGGGAATCTTCCAAGTCTTCAAAATATACAGGGATGAACTGGGGTGGCAAATTTGGCAAAGGAAGCAAAAGGAATTCTGCATCACAATTCAGTTCACTTGCACTGTTCTCTGGATGACTTGAAACTGACATGGTGGCACCTGTGAGCAAAATTACCTGGAAAATATTATGATGAAAAGGAAAGAAAAAATTATTAATATTTAACTGAATTCTATTTTGCAAGCATTTGCCAATCCTTTTACAATTCTCTGTGTGTTTACAACTCTGTTTCATTCATAATATCACTCCCCAGACCAGCTAGCCTAAATATTTTCGTCCCTCCTTCCAGCCTTTCTTAGCATGCCCTCTCCCTCTTTCCTCAGCTCAAGGTCATTACCTCCTTTTTAATTGTTTGAAATGGAAGCCCTTGGATAAAGAATCCTTCTGCCTATTTTCCTCTCAGATCAATTAGCTATCTTCCCCCACCCCTCTCTTTTGAAGAGTAACCCTTCTCCCTGCCAAGACAAAGCCTTTAGAGACATCCTGGATCCCAACCCTACCCTCGTTCCCCAACAGATTTTGCCTTTCATCATTCCCACCATTTCTAATCTTTATAGTCTCCCAACTTACTGCCTCCTAAGCTTCTTTTTACAAACAGGCCCGTTACTTTCCTGATCCTTCATAAATTTTGCTGAAGCTTAGCTCACAAGTTCCCTCATGTGTTCTGTGTGAATCATCTTTCCAACTAGCCCAGAAACTCCGCACCATATTAGTAGGGGATCCAGATAGATACTCTGTTCCACTTGAATGGGCATGTCATCATTCATCATTCTGCTCACCTCTTGACCTACTAACCGCCAGGCTCTAGGATTTTGGAGCTAAAATGTTGTGAGAGAGTGAGGATTTTGCAGGCAAGAAATGCCCAATTTGGGCAGAGGATGGAACTGAGGTTTAGGCAGGCAAAAGGTTTGATTAGGATCAGGGACCTGATGCCATGTCCCAAGCACTGAGTCAAACCCAGTAATTCTGTTGTGTCCAAGTGCCCTAAGCAGGCTCTTTTTTCCCAGTCCCTCAAACGGACTACCTCTCCATTTTCATGCTTTTGATAAAGATCATTTGTTACCTTAGATGGCTATCAGGGAGAGAAGGAGAGTTAGAGATATTGGTTCAACTTCTTGTGTTGGAGAAATACAACACTTCAATAAAATTGATTTCTAAGTGCACTATTCTCTTTTTAAGGAGTATTGTTTTAGCATTTTCTCTGTATGTTTGTGATTTTTCTGAAGAGCTATGGATATTGCTTTCCCTTGTTTCTAATTTTTTCTTCTTTCACCAACGCATTCTTTAGGATTACATTATTTAGTTTCCAATTAATACTTAATATATGTTTCCATGGCCTTTTATTGAAAGTATTTTTTATTGCATTGTGATTTGAAAATGCTGCATTCAATATTTCTGCTTTTCTGCATTTCATTGTGAGGTTTTTTTGTATCATTTTTGTGTAGGTGCCATGTACTACTGAGAAAAAGATATATTCCTTTCTATGCCCATTCAATTTTCTCCAGAAGTCCAGAAGTCATGTCCAATTATTTTCATACTCTATTCTCATTTTTTACTTTTTTCTTGTTTATTTTTGGTTTCATTAATTCTGAGAAAGCAAAGCTGAGGTCACTGACTAGTACACTTTTACTGTTCATTTCTTTCTATAACTCCTCCTGCAATTTCTTCCTACAAGATAAATATCTTGCAGGAGTTAGTCAATAAGTGAGATGTGAACTTCTGCCTTACTACTTGCAGTGATACAGCCTAACTGCTACCAAAAGGCCCCGGCAGTAGGATAGAGCCCCAAAGCATATTTGAACTTGATGTAAATGTGCTCTTTGGATCCCTCAGGCAGCTGGCCCCTCATCACTGCCACCCTTTTGACTGCTTGTGCCTCAAGTCCTTTGAACAGGGCAGTTGCCTTCTTGATAGCTGCTGGGTTCACAACCACTCCGCAGTTACTCATCTTCCATTTTCCTAAAAGGAAGAGACAATTGTGAACACTGTGAAATCAGACTCCTCCAGGGAAATGCCTCTGAAGTCAGGGCATCAGTTTTAAGTGTCCTTAGTTACCTCAATGCCATTTTTTTCTTCCTCACCCTCCTTCATAGGTTCAGGAAGGAGAGCACCTGCACTGGAGATTTTATTGCACTTAGTTAAGACTTTAGTGGCGTATTAAAGGCCAGTATCTCAGACAGAAAGAAGCCACCCACTCCTGGGAGAAGACCTGAGTCTTAACCTTAAAGAAAATGGCTTTGACATTGTTGAGGGTACAAGGACAAGGGGTCCAAGATATCTGAGATTGAGTAATTCAGCCACAGTCCCAGGGAAGTTCTGGAGTTTTCAACAGCCCTCTGAAGGCAAAAACGAACCGAATGCAGAGTACACATATAGGTTGGTGTTTGGATTCACTGAAAATACTCATTTCCCTTTGTTTGGTTTTGAAAATTTGAGGACTGAAATTTAATAACATTCACAGCAGAGCATATCCAAAATGAAAAGCAATGGAGCAATGAAAATTCAGAAGCAAAGTGACCAACTGCATCTACATACACATGTGCGCGCGCGCGCACACACACACGCAACCTGCATCTGCCCTCTATGGAGAAACATATCTTTCTAAGTGATGCTAATGACTACTATCAAAATATACAATTTCCATTACAGACTAGAAACCTTTTTTTAATTTTTTTGTTATTTTTACTTAAAAATAGTTGTAAGCAAAAAGACTCATTTGCATTTAATGATGATGGATATCAGTTTGTTAAAGCATGAAGTATCAATAAAGTCTCAGAAGAAGATTCATGTGTGATTCTTTTCACTTCTAAAATTCTTGACAAATTCACAAATCAAGAGCTTCAAACCCCAGACTGTAGCAGTTTCATAAGCAGTTTCTTAATCAAAACCTCAAGAGTGGGGGAAGGAGGAGGGATGATGGCCAAATACTTTAGAATCTCAAATGGGATTTAAGCTTCACCATGTACCTGTCCAATGTTTCCCAAAAACATAAAAACACTGACATTTGTAATAACATGACGTTTGTAATAGCTTAATTCTAATACTATTACATCCTATATCTCTACATTTGGATATTGGCATAATTTGTCATACTTTTGATGAAGAGTTTTAATTTTAGCAAATAGGTCAAGTGGTAATCCATCAGGTAACTGGTCTGGCCAACCTTTGAACTGCTACGTGGGGCCCTGTACAAATACTGCCACAATACAATCCTAGTCTTAAGACATAAATTTGAGGGGCTGATCTATTAATCAATAGGATACTGCACTTATGACAGCACCCCCTGACTGCATCTTACCTTTTTGCCTTAAGATGATTTTGTCATGTTCTCCTTAGTAGCCTTTTCCTTTCTGAGGGGACAAATTTTAAATCCTGGAGAAGGTCCTTTGCATTACGCTTATTTATTCAAAATGCTGTTGCTGTTGGAATGATGATAAAAAGGGTCAAGATCCTTTTTCTGGTTTGGAGGAGTGTGCAGCTGGAGTTTGAGTCTTATGGGCTGGTGAAGCCTCTATGGCAGACTTCATAGTCATCCATGATAGGTATCTCTTGCATCAGTTTTCAAGCCTTCAATTTCTTCTTTTCCTTTGAATGTTTCCTATCTGTTACAGGCATCTGGAGCGGTTGGCAGTTTATTCTGTGAGATCCAGAAGGGCCATATTAGGTGCAGAGTCTTGCTCTCATGCATACATTTCCTCCTTGACTTTTATAGAATGAAGAATTGCAAAAGTATGCTCAGCAAAATCCTTTCCTGTGTTTTGCAGAATAATAGTTCTTTCTCGTGCCTTCCTAGTCACGAGTGGAGTGAAACAGGGCTGTGTGCTTGCTCCCATGCTTTTTAGCATGATGTTTTCAGCCATGTTGTCAAATATTTTCAATGAGGATGAACACGGCATCAAAATCAACTACCATACTGATGGTAAGTTTTTCAATTTGAAAAGGCTATCAGTCAAGACAAAAGTGGAGGGAGTGCTGGTGCATGATTTTCTATTTGCAGAATTATTGTGCATTTAATACAGTCTCTGAAGCTGAGATGCAACAGAGTATGGATCAATTTTCTGCTACCTCTGCTAAAATTTACCTTGGTAAAACCAAGAAAATACAGGTGCTTTCATCAGCCATCACCCCACCATCCATATGTGGAACTATCGGTTACAACAAATGGAGAAGTTTTGAATGCTGTGGATAAGTTCTCTTACCTTGGTAGTGACATTCCAGGGATGTACATATTGGCAATGAGGTTGATGCACATATTGCCAGAGTTAGCTCAGTGTTTGGGAGGCTCCAAAGAAAAGTTTGGGACAGAAGAGGTATTAGACTGATTACCAGACTGAAGGTCTACAGAGCCATTGTGTTGACCTCATTGTTGTATGCCTGTGAAACATGGACCTTCTACCAGCGCCATACCAGAAAACTGAATCACTTCCATTTGAACTCTCTTAGGAAGATTCTGAGGATCACCTGGCAGGATAAGGTACCCCAGACCCTGAAGTCTTTGCTTGAGCTAAACTGCCAAGCATTCAAACTATTCTTCAGAGAGCGCAACTCTGATGGGCTGACCACATTGTTCCAATGCAAAATGTATGCTTGTCAAAAAGACTATTTTATGGAGAACTCACATGGGGCAAGTGATCACTTGGTGGTCAAAGGATGCAAAACAAGGACACTCTCAAGAACTTTGGATTTGACTGTGCAACATGGGAGATACTGGTACATGATGTGCCCGCATCAGAAGTGGTGCTGTGCTCTATAAGCACAGTAGAATTGAGACAGCACAAAGTAAATGTAGAATGTGCAAATTTGGAGTATCCATTCCAAATTTTCACATGTGCTATCTGTGCCCAACCTGTGGTAGAGCTTTTTGAACTCATATTATTCTGATCACTTACACACTGATATTTCACTTTTTCATGGTGCTGTCATTTTGATCCTCTTCAAAAATGAAGGACAACAACCAACTGTCTTTCAACTGATCACATCTCAGTTACATCTACCTCAGCATCCACAAATCTTGTTTATCTAAGTGCCATTATGTCATCCTCCAGATCATTTTGATAGTAAACCTTCTTTTGGTCATAATTTTAGCTTTAATTGCAACAATTTTCTCTATGTTCATTGCTTCCAACAAGGAGTTAATGTTTGCCTGTTTTGTGTTCTTTGTGACCTTCCAAGACAGGTTTCAATGGCTCCTTATATAGATATCCCCAGTCTTCCTTTACTATTTGTGGTTTCTTTGACTCTGCTAATACTTGAGTTGCTGCTCTTTTCACTTGTTTAGATGTTTGAAGACCTATTTTGAGGGGTTCACTTCTGTTGGTCCTTGCAGATATGGATGTTTCACCACTTAGATATGTAAGTAAAGCTTTTCTGTTATGTCTTTGAACAGCAATGCTTTCATTTGCCTCATGCTAGACAAGTAGAGGATGATAAAGATGTCCATAAGTAAGCTGAAACAAGATAGAACTCAAAGTGTAGTGCTCTCTGGGTTGGCCTCCCTTGTCTCTGTCCCAAATCATATAGTTAGTTTTAACTTTCTTGGGCTAGAGTAAGTCCCTGAAGATAACTTCTTCTCCCTACATCATGATCCCCTGCTTCTGGATGTTGTACTGATGAAGGACTCTCAGCATATTCACCATCTTGCCACCATCACTGCCTCCATGCTCCAGGCTCAATCTCTCTGGAAAGCCAGAGCTGCCAACATATCATACCAACAGAAGTGACACTAACTTCTGCTCTAGAAGAAGATAAAGAAAATGCCCCTCGACATCTATCCAGTGGTGGAACAAACTTAAAGACTGAGCCTGACTTTCCAGGAGGCTAGACAAGAAAGCTGTTAAGCAAGATGCTTGGAACCATGCAACGTACTCTAATTCTAAGCTCCAAGTTAGTGTAATCCTCTGTCTTCCACATGAAAAAGCGGTCAAGGACCATCAATTGAGTTTAGGAACAAAAGACATGGAGGATAAAAGTGAGGAAGGAAGACAGGTAATGAGGGGACAAGTCATCCAGTCAGTAAGGAGGGAGAGGCAGGCGGGTTGGGGGCAAGAAGGGAAGGACCTTCGCCTCAGAAAACACTACACAGACTGTGCGCTCTCCACTATGCTGGGGTGCCCTTTTAAAAAAGAGCCTGCCCTCCCTGGCCTGGGAACGCACTCGATCCTGATTTGCTAGAGGCTCGGTGGTCAGGTTCACACCTCCAGCCTGGGCTCCTCCCAGTGGTTCTCAATTCTCGGGCCCTAGGATGGGGCCGATGTGTTCAATTCTGAGTTTAAATAAACACATTTCTCGAGCAGTTTTAATAGATGGAGAAACGTATTCCTTGGTCGTGAAAGGAAAAAATTCCTCTCTTGTGACCACCGAAACAGATTTCTCTTATTTTCAATAAAGTGTATTTTTTTCTTTATTTTTAAATGGTACTCTCCAAGAATGGAGGGGGCCACATCTGAATAATGGCGAGAACGAATGTAGAACAAGAGTGGAGAGAAATCTCAAGACAACAAAACCAACTGAGTTTGCATCCTCAGTAAGCACAAGAAAAAAGTGCATCGCGTCAAACAGCCTCGATTTCAATGTTCTTTGAGGAAATACTGCTGAAATCCTGAGACCCAGAATTTTCCGTATTTGTTTTCTTTCACTTGTGATCCCTTGAATTTAATCTATGCCGAAAGTCACAATGTAGTGTAGAACTCTGGAACGTCAAACGATGAGTGACTTCAAGTAACTGAGGATTTCCCTGCAATCTTTCTGGTGCCTCCACGTCTTGACACCCAGGCCCAGATCACTGTGGTTTTCTCGATCTTTCTGTTGATCCACTGGACTGATGCTATCAATTTTGGATTGAGATGAGCACATTTACTTATTTCTTTGGCAATTGATAAATTCTTTGTGTTCTTTCTCAGAGAACACAACTTATTATTTTTTTTTTTTGTAGCTGGCCATGGATCTCTCCCATTTGGGGGTGAACTCTTTCGAATTTTTGCATTTTGACGATTGAATAACGAGAATAAATTCAAGGAGGCACAAGACAATTCCATCATTATCCAAATGGATTTTGGTGTCTTTGGCCATCCAAAATTTTGGACTACTAGAATCAGTCTTGAAATCACTGATCCTCAAAAATTGTATAGAATATAGAAAATGCCTGAGAATTATCCATGTTGCATTTTTCACCTGTGGTCCCTTAGGTTCAATCTGGTCCCAAGGTCACAGCACAAGGTAGAACAATTCAAGAGAAGTCAAGGTGTGGCTTTAACAATCTGAGCGATTGATGGGCATTCCTGAGGTCTTTCTGGGTCTGGACATCAAGGAGCTCAGTGCCTCAGCACCGTGGGGACTCCTTTCTACTTTCTTCTTTGGACAAGAAGAGGGACAGCTCTAATGATTTTGGACTACTTTTGTGAAAAGGGTGCTGTCCGATGACCCGAACACCAGGACACACATCTATAAAAACCGCAGTATCCTGCCTTGGAAAATTTAAAACATTTGGCTTCTTAAGGAATTTTCTAAAATGGCGACTATTTGAACTGGCCTGGACTTGTATTTCCTTTGAAGAAAGGTTGAAAGTCCAGCTTCCTGAGACCAGGAAATTTTCAGATTGGGTCCTTTGGCTTTAACCGCTTCAGTGATCACTGCAGAAACTAAAGAAGGCTAAGTCAGAATGAGATCCCCAAAAAACAGACAAAACTGACCAGAGAAATTGTTTGGAATCAGTCCGGTGCCTGTACATCTGGAGACGGGGTTTTGGGTGTCTGGGTAGCGGAGACTTTGCGCAAGTTGGTGGGATTTTGGGGGGCCATCCAGCGTGCAACTGGCATTTGGCCCGGGCTGTTGACCGTGACTGGGTTCTCTCGAAGTTCTTCCAAGTGGGGAGAGGAAATTCCTCCTGGGGAACCGCCAAGCTCGAGAGCAGGCCTTCCAGAGTGGCTGATTCCGACTGTGTCCTGGGCAACGAATGATGGAGTGATGGGCAGCAAGGCGTACAGCTGAGAGTGGATTGGGAGGGAGATGGTATGCTGAGGGTGATGCTAATCTCAGGAAAGTTCACTTTCTACAATGGCCCAGCAGTGAGGGTTTCCGAGAGTGTCCAAAAGTCCTTGCAGGCGGTGCAAAGTCTGGAGGATGTGTGGCTCAGTCATGGACAGTATGACCTGGATGAGGATGGAGAGGTATGCCAGACTGTGGTTTGCGATGATATTGTTGGGCAGCAAGCTGCCGGTAGTGTCGATGGCGGGCAGCAGCCTAGAGAGATCGATGTTCGGGACTTGGAGTAAGACATCTTGTAGCTCCTGGAGTCTGCTGAGGAGCAGCCCTGGCTTGGCCTGGGCCAGCCAGTGTTGGGCTTGAGCCAGTGCCCAGAGTGCCCAGATCTCACCATCCTCGTGCTCCGGTTGATGCAAGCAGTGGCACAGAGTGGTCAGAGAGCCACGAATCTGGTCAAAGTCCAAGTCTACGATGGGGGCCCAGAGATTGATCAAAGTCTGCAGCAGCCAGGGGCCCTGCCCAAATTCCTGAAGGCTTTCCCACACCACGATATTGCTGAGCACCTTCGTGACCAAGTCTGGAAACTCCCGCTGCAGTTCAGCGACTAGCTCACACAGGCCAAGGAAGTTTCCCCTATCCTGCAAGCAGGTAAGGGCATCCATGAATTCTTCAAACAGTCCTCTGAGAAGCATGTCCGCTCTAGTTGCCTCTAGATGGAGGCAATTGACTGAGCTCTTGGTCCTTCTGAGGGCAAGGTCCTTTCTGCTTCTTGGAAGTCTTGATGTCAAGAGGCCAGATAGGCTGGCAGAAAGGGTGCTTGCGAGCCGGGCAAAGTCTTCGGGGACTCTGACCTCCAAGGAAATGCAATCCTCTAGCTTTCTCCACGCCGAGTCAGGGCACGAGGGGGGAAGCCAGCCAGTGAGCAAGAGAGAAAGGAAGGCAAGGATGGAGGGATGGAAAGAGTGAGGCAGCTTCTCCGCGGGTAACACTACACAGACTGCGCTCTCCACTATGCTGGGGTGCCCTTTTAAAAAGAGCTGCTCTCCCTGGCGTGGGAACTCACTGGATCCTGATTTCTAGAGGCTCGGGTGGTTAGGTTCACACCTCCAGCCTGGACTCCTCCTAGTGGTTCTCAAATCTCGGGCCCTAGGTTGGGGCTGATGCAATCGATTCTGATTTTAAAAATTCCGTTTTTGTTGACTGCTTTCGTGTCCAGTTTGGGAAACTCCCGTTATGGAAACTGCCCATGTACAACCTATGTCAGTTGGGAATGGGCAGGGATATAAGAAGAGTGAGAAGTTGGAAGTCAAAATTCTAACAATAAATGTTAAATTTTTTTTCAATGCACGTAGTTAATTAGATATTAAAGTAATGGGTTGCAGAAATTTATCTTGCCATAAAAGACAAGAGAGGGAATAAGCCTGAAAAATGGCTGTTGTGTCAACTAATAATTGAAATGGGTGATGTCTTTTCGTGGGGGTAGGGGATAGCTGGATAGAAAATTTTAAACTCAAAGTCTTGTGGAAATGATTGTTGAAAAGCAAAAGTAAGTAAATTAATTAATAAAAAAGAAAAAATACATTAATTTACTTAAAGTAAGTATTTTTCCTTTGAAATTCTAATACCACTGAGCCTTCGAAATTAAAATATATCTATTATTGTTTATTAATCCGCATTTGATTTGATCAGAAATCTTTTCTGAAAGAAATCAGAATGTGGTCAGTGTGTATCCTCCTATCAGGGTAATTATGGTAAATCAGCACTTAGTTAAAAAACACGCTTTCTTTTTGGCATTAAGGTGTGACCTCAAGCAAGTTAACTTTTGTCTGTTTACTTCAGTTTAGTATTCTGAAAGGGGATAAAGATAGCATCCACCTACCAGGATAGCTGTGGGAACCACATTATTTTAAGTTGCTTAACAGTGCTTACTTACAGACTCACAGCATTTCTTAAACTGTGTGGTTGCATATAGGATTATAAAAAAATTTGGTAACAATAAGTTGTCTGAACATGAAGTGACCAAATAGTTAAAAATCAGACTTGTAATGAATCTCAGTTGTTTCTGGCAGTGCTTTCCCCTGTTACATTTCACAAGTTCACCATAGCCTTGTCTTTGAACACTAACCATGCACTTTTCACCGTGCATACACTTCCCCCATGCAATGCCAAAGAATGATGCCAAAAGGTGAAAAGATGTCCTGAGTGGAAAAAGTTTAAGAAGCCCTATATACAACAAGTGTCATATTAATGTTAAATCTTTTTAATTATAACTTTAATTGAGTATAATTGCTTCATACTTGATAACTATATGTGAGTTTTTAGATGTGATCAGCATACAATGACAGTTGTGACCAGATGTGACCATTCATCAGAATGGAGGCCACCTGATGGATAATGTGTGTTGTTTTAAATTTCAAATACACAATATTCTTGTTTAGTCTTTCCATGTTTCTAAATTCTCTTGTATTGTGATATTTGGGAAACAATTGTATTAGCTATGGTCTTAGGAAAGCAATTTCTGTTAAAATCTAGATGTTTGATTAGGGATTGTGTTATTAAAAGAAGGGGAAAGTTGGTTAGAAAACTATTATTTTATCAGTTCTGCTGATCACATGCTATAATATTCTGAGATGCTATTTAAGAAGGGAGACACTTCCAGGTTTTCCTATGTGTAAGAGGTATTTTCATCTAAAATTATTTGGCTATCACTTAGGAAAAATTATGGGATTGTTGGTTATTTGGAATCATCATATCATTAAAACCTATCAAATATTTACAGAGATATTTTAAAAGAATAAATGATAATTAATAATGGGCAAAAGCACAAAGAAAAGACCATGTAAAATCTCATTTGTAAACTTACAAGGATACTTGGAATGATCATCTTGTCTTAAATGCTTATTAACCTTAGGCAGGAGCTTGCTTGTGGTGGAATCCCTATTGAGTATATGGGATACAAATAATTCTTATAAAAGATACCAGTAGAAATTTTCAAGCCTGCTTATGCTATAGAGTGAGTTTCATCTAAGGTCTTTCACTTTTGAAGGGTGGTGGGGAGGGGAGCTGTGGGTGTGGGTGTTAACTTGGAGGTTTACATCAATTGGCCAGTGTTGTTTTTCTAGGGGTTTGAGTGAACTATCCATACTTTCTATCCCAGAATGTAGTTATTTTCTTGATTTTTAATCATATATTGTATAACAGACTGAGTTTATTCTCTATGAGTCAAGGATAGTAATTTACTCTTTGATGAATCCAAAGAATCTAGCTTCTGGGATAGGAACTCACTATTTGTCAAAAACTGCTGAGAAAATTGGAAAACACTATGGCAGAAACTAGGCATAGACCAAAATCTTGCACCATATGCCAAAATAAAATCAAAATGGGTGCACAATTTAGATCTAAACACAGATACTATAAGTAAATTGGGAGAGCAAGGAATAACTTCTTTGTTAGACTTATGGAGACAGGAGAATTTTATGAACAAGAGATAAGAGAACATTATGAAATGCAAAATGGATAATTTTGATTTGACTAAGTTGAAAAGGTTTTGCACAAAGCCAAAGCAACCAGTTTATTTGGGAAACAATTGAAGATATTAAAGCTATCTAGTCATATGGGGAAAAAATGTTGTAAATCACTATTGATTAGAGAAATACAAATCAAACAACTCTGAAGTACCATATCACACCTATCAGATTAATTAACATAGCAAAACAGGAAAATTATAAATGCTGGAGAAGATGTGGGAAAATTGAAACACTAGTGCATTTTTGGTGGCGCTGTGAACTGATCCAATCATTCTGGAGAGTAATGTGAAATTATGCCCAAGGCCCTGTAAAAATGTGCATACCATTTGACCCAGAATCTGTATCCCAGAGATCATACAAATAGGAAAAGGACCCACATGCATAAAAGTATTTATAGAAGTTCTTTTTGTGATGGAAAAGAATTGGAAATTGAGTGGATCCCCATCAGTTGGGAAATGGCAAAAAAAAGTTGTGGTATATGAATCTAATAGTACTATAAAACATGATGAATAAGCAGATTTCAGAAAAGTCTGGAAAGATTAAAATGAACTGATGCTGAGAGAAGAGAGCAGAACCCAGAGAACACTGCAAAGCAACACTCACATTGTGAGATGATTTTGATAGACTTATTTCTTCTTAGCAATGCAATGATCCAAGATAAGTCCAAAAGACTCATGATGGAAAATACTGTACACATGAGAAAAAGAGTTTTGGAGTCTGAATGCAGATTATTTGCTCTCTTTTTTCTTTTTTTGTTTCTTCTTGTTGCTTGTCCCATTGGTTCCAATTCTTCTTTACAACATGATTAAAGTTGTAATAGGTTTAAAATGAATGTATATGTAAGAGCCTATATAAAATTGCATGCCGTCTTAGAGTGGGGGAAGGGGAGAGATAGGGACAAAATTTGGAACTCAAAATCTTGTGATAGTGAATGTTAAAAACTAAAAGTAAATAAGTTATTTATTTTTAAAGAAATAGGGGCAGCAAGGTGGTGCAGTGAATAGAGTACTGGCCCTGGAGTCAGGAGGACCTGAGTTCAAATATAGCCTCAGACATTTGACACTTCCTACTTGTGTGATCCTGGGCAAGTCACTAAACTTCAACTGCCTCTGCCACCCCCATCCAAAAAATTAAATTTAAAAATTTAAATTTTTATTTAAGATATTAATATTATTGATATTAGATACTGAGATGTTAGGAAAGAAAAAAAAAGGAGTCAAGGGATGGCCCCTTAAAAAAAAAATCAAACTGGAAGGGAAAGAAACTCAGGGTTGTTGGCCAAAAGAGAAGTTACTATTTACATTCACTTTGAATCAGGAGGACCTAAAAATAACCATTAAGTGGCTGGGCAGGGACCTATTATTGTTCAATCCATGAGATCTAGCGGGAATCGGATTTAAGGCTTGATCTTTGAGAAATCTGTCCAGTAAACCCCAAGTGAACTAGGCAGCTTTTGGTCATCAAAATTTACCTTCCTTTGAGGTGGGGAGGGGAAAAGGAGAGGTGAGGGGAAAAAAGGGAAGGAGAGAGGAGAGGAGGGGAGGGGAGAAAACGAGCTGAATTCCCCAACTGGAACTGACTAGCTGGGTCCCTGTTTAGGCAGCCTGGACTACTCCTTCATTATCAAAGAGGACCACGACATCAGGGAGATGATGATATGATTTGCAGTTGACTTTGAGTGCAAGAGGGCTATGCAAAGTCCTCACTTTGAGTCTGGTCCTCCCTTCCTCATCTGTAAAATGGGGACACACTGGAGAAGGAAATGGCAAAACACTGCAAAATCCTTGCCAAGAAAATCCCATGGACATAATTTATGGGGTCATAAAGAGTAGGATAGAGCTTTAACAACCAAACAATATATATGAATGTGATTATGTATACAATATGTATTTGTGTAGATTATCTTTCCTCATTTGCATTCTTAGGGCACATGTTGAGCAGCAGGATTGCTAGGACAAAATATATAAGCCACTGAACCATAGTGACTTTTCTCATATAATTCCCATTTATTTTCCAGAATAATTGGGACACTTTGGAGCTCCTACATACCTGAAAATTTCCATTTTTATCACTTTTTTGACAGGCAAAAGAGAAAATCTTAACGTGGTTTTAATTTGAAGTTCTTCTTTTTCATATGGTTGTTCGTACTTGAATTCTTTTGAAAACTGTAACCTTTGACTCTTTACATACTGAAGAATGACTCTCAGTTTAATACATATCTTTATCATGCTTTTATTTATTTTCCCCCATTCTGGATTACTATTCCAATTGCATTTGTTTTTCTTCAGGAGAATTTTTAATACCTTATGTAAATGAATTTTAACTTTTTCATTACTGCTATCAGAATTTTCTTAGGCTACAAAGATCCTGATTTAGTGGTTATGACCTATATAGGAAATAAAAACATTGATAAAACCAACAAACATGAGGCTAAGTAACTTTCTGAGTCACACATTATTAAATGTTGGAGGTAGAATTTGAGTCCAGTCTTCCTGACAAGCCCATCTCTAATCTACTCTGCCTTGCTATCTCTACTTGTTCATCTTTTACAATCTCTTTTATCCTATTTTGCCAAGATTTCTCCTATCTATAGTTGTGAAATGTTTTTAAATCTTTACTGATACAATCCTTTATGTTTAGGCTATATATCTATTTGGAGTTCATTGTGGCCTGTGGTATAAGACACTGGTCTGAAGGTGCTGTCCAGCCAAGCTGCTTTCCAGTTTTTCTGAGGAACTCTTGTCTTTCCAAAAAGTAGAGAAATTTGATATTGATGGTAGCACTGGACATGATGCATAGCAGACTTTCCTAACTGCGTGCTGACTGATGACAAAAATTTAATAAAAATGTTAGGAAACAACAGAGCAATACATGCTTTAAAAATACTAGGACACAATTGAACTCCTACCACTGATGGTTCAACATCAGAAAAACAAGACCATTTGCCAAATAAAGAGAAAACAAATGCTGATATTAATACACATAAAAGTCTTTAACAATACAGTTACACATTTATATTAAAAATATTTTTTTAAAAAAACATAGGTAGAAAGGGCCCTTCTTAAATGTAGCCCATAGTATTTATTTAAAACCAAGAGAATAGCATTCTTTGTAATGGAAAAATACTGGGAAAATTTTGAGTAATAACCATGGTAAAGCAAGAATGGCCACTTTCCTTAATTTTATCTGATTATGCTAAAAATGCTAGTTATTGAAATAAGATAAGAGAAATTGGTAAAGAGTCAAAACCATCACTGCTTATTGCATGACGGTTTATTTAGAAAACCAGACATGAATGAGACTGAGACTAAATAGATATAAAATAAATCCAAAAATATTATCAGCATTTCTATACAATATTAACAATAAAGAGGAAACGACATAAAAAGGGAATTCTATTAAATACATCTACAAAATGCAGAAAATGTCTGACAAATTTGTCTTAATTTATAGATTCAGCATTAAAACAATTAAATGTTCAAAAGTGGGTTGCACATATAATAAAAATGTTACTACTCAAATTAGTCTGTAAATCTGATCTGTACCAATAAAATTATTATTTAGACAATATAGAACTTTATTATATAACATAAAGTTCTCATGGAAGAAAAAGATTTTTAAAAATTAAAGGAAATTCTTTATTAAGCACCCATAGGTGCAAGGCACTGTGCCAAGTGTTGGAAATACTAAAAATCTCTACCCTCACAGGGTTTCCATTCTACCAAGAGACATGTACAAAGATAAATAAACACAATTGGAGGGAGAGCTTCTCCAAAGAGGTAGGACCTGAGCTGATCATTGAAGGGTCAGAATTTCTAGGATCAAAGGAGGAAAGCATTAATTCCAGACATGGTGGACAGCCTGTGCAATCATCTCATATATATCAAATTGGCAGAAGGTAGTCAAAAAATCAATAGAAGAGTAGACAAGCAGGCTAATTTACTGCTGGTGGAGCTGTGAATGGGTACTATTCTGGGAAACACCTTTTCATACTCTAATCCAGCAATTTTTCTTTTTTTTGGAGGCAGTGGGGGTTGTGATTTGTCCAGGTTCTCACAGTATATGAGGGCAGATTTGAACTCATACCCTCCTGATTCCAGGAAAAATTGCTGGATTAGAGTATGATATGGCTGAAGAAATGATGTTATCCAAATATAATGTAACATGATGAATATAAATTCAGAGGAACATGGGAAGACATAGAAAATGATGGAGAGGAAGGTATAGCCTAAAAAATAAAATACGGACTGAATTTTGAAGATAATATTAAAAGGTAATATAATTCTGGTTATGTACACAAAATGTTGGTACTAAATTATAAAAGTTAAAGCACAACTCCTTTATGTTAATAAATGAGTGGAAAAGTTAATAAAAAAATAAAAAGAGGGAATTGGCATGTACCACCAGTAAAGATTTCTATCAACTGAATTTCCTTACCTGTTTGGGGGATTGAAATTTGTCAATGAGAATGTTTGTTAGGAAATGTCTGCTTTGTCTAAATAAAATGAAACAATAACAAACAGATGAATAAATGAAAAATAGCTCCTCCAAGTGACTTAGAAAAGGAAAGATAAAAAAGAGTCACGGCTCAGTCAATGGGCACCAGATCTTCGGCTACTTCAAGAGACAGTTTTCAGAACAAAGAGGTGATAATCTTATACTCTGCCCTGGTCAACTCACACTTAGAATGCTCAATTCTGAGCATTAAATTTTAGGAAAGAAATAGATAAAATGTGTCCAGATGGCAATGGAGATGGTGAAAGAGGCCAAGTTCATGCCATATGCAACCAGTTGAAGGAAATGATGATATTAATCAAAAAGAAAATTCAAGGGAACATGTAGCTTCCTAAAAAATAGAGCTCTTCCACTATCAAATGAGCTGCCTTAGAAGGTAGTGGGATTCTACCTTATTGGAGATCTTCAAGTAAAAGCTGAATGACTATTTGTGGGGTGTGTTGTCTTGAGATATGCTTTATTCAGTACAGGGAGGATTAAATGGTTTCTGAGTCCTTTCTGACTGAGATTCTGAGATATTTTTAAAGTCAGTGAAATGTTTGTAGGGTTTCTGTCAAATGTGAACTCTGTGGTGTTCAGTAAAGTTCATAATTAAAATTAATCCTTTTCTCCAGTTCCTACATTTGTAGTTACCCTGTTAACATGAAATTCTAAATACTTGAAAGAGCATCTTCCAGCTAACAGGTACCTCACATTCACTAATTAATTTGGTTTCTCTCCAGTATGAGTTCTATCAATAGGCAGAGACATTTATTGGCTGAAGGCCACTCCTATAAAGGAGTTCTCTCCAATATGAATTGGTTGATATTCAACTATACAATATTATGAGTAATATGATTCTGTCTAAGACCTTTTCACCATTATAACTGGCTTTTGCTACAATATTGATTCTTCAATGTTATGTTTTGTGTCTCAGCTAAAAACCTTTCAAAAGACTAGAGGCTTCTCTTCAGTATGAAATTTTTGCTGACATTTAAAGTGTGCTGCCTCTCAAAGTTTGACCATGGTCATTACACTAATAAGATTTTTCTCCAGTATGACTCCTCTTGTGGTAAATTAGGGATGAGTTGTGCCTGAAAACTTTCCCACATTCATTACATAGATAAGGTTTTTCTCCAGTATGAATTCTCTGGTGGTAAGTAAGTTGTGTGCTCTGAATAAAGGCCTTCCCGCATTCATTACATTCATAAGGTTTCTCTCCAGTGTGAATTCGCTGGTGGAAAGTAAGCTGTGTGCTCTGGTTAAAGGCCTTCCCACATTCATTACACTCATAAGGTCTCTCTCCAGTATGAATTCTTTGATGGGAAATAAGTTGTGTATTTGACCTGAAGGCCTGTCCACATTCATGACATTCATAAGGTTTCTCTCCAGTATGAATTCTCTGATGGGAAGTAAGATGCGAATTTGACCTGAAGGCTTGGCCACATTCATGACATTCAAAAGGCTTTTCTCCAGTATGAATTCTCTGATGGTAAGTAAGGGATGAACTAGAGCTAAAAGCTTTCCCACATTCATTACATTCATAAGGTTTTTCTCCAGTATGTATTCTCTGATGGTAAGTAAGATGTGTGCTCTGAATAAAGGCCTTGCCACATTCATTACATTCGTAAGGTTTCTCACCAGTATGAATTCTCTGATGGAAAGTAAGCTGTGTGCTCTGGATGAAGGTCTTCCCACACTCATTACACTGATAAGGTTTTTCTCCAGTGTGAATTCTCTGATGAGAATTAAGTTGTGTATTTGACCTGAAGGCCTGACCACATTCATTACATTCAAAAGGTTTTTCTCCAGTATGAATTCTCTGGTGATAAGTAAGGGATGAACTGTATCTAAAAGCTTTCCCACATTCATTACATTCATATGGCTTTCCTCCAGTATGAATTCTCTGATGGGAACTGAGCTGTGTTCTCTGGATAAAGGTCTTCCCACATTCATTACAGTGATAAGGTTTTTCTCCAGTATGAATTCTCTGGTGGTAAGTAAGTTGTGAGCTCCATCTAAAGGCCTCTCCACATTCGGTACATTCATGAGGTTTCTCCCCAGTATGAATTCTCTGGTGGAAAGTAAGGGATGAGCTATAGCTAAAAGCTTTACCACACTCATTACATTTATGAAGTTTCTCTATAGTATGAATCCTCTGATGTTCATTAAGATGCTTTTCCTGAAGGAATGCTTTCCCACTGTATCCATAAGTTTCCTCTTCAAAATGTGTTCTATGATGCCGAATGTTCGAATCATAGCTGAAGAGTTCCTCACATTCATTTTCCCGGGAAAGTCTCTCAATACTATAATTCCAGGTTTCTTTCAATGTGGAGTCCTGCTGACGATCACTTGGCTTTCTTTCCTCGAATGATTTAACCACAGTAAGGCCCAGTTCTAAAGCTGATTCATTTGTTTTGGCTCTGGTCTTCCAATCTGTAATAAGTGAATAAACACATTACTAGTATCTCTTTTCTCCATTTGAAGAAAAAGAATGTCATTGCATTTACTACTGTACTGTCTTCCCTTCTACTGCGAACTCCACCAGTGCCTTCAAGAATGATATTCAGCCTTGAAAGTGAGTAACAAAACAAAACAAAAAACACCTTATATGGACTGAATGATTATAGCTATAGAACTTTTATACATTTATATGATTATGGAAATTTTTTATATTTATGGGAAATCCTGGAGAATAAGAAGTGCTAAAAAAGTGGTGAAAGTTGAATGCTAAATGCTCAAGAAGGAAGAGAAAGTGGATTCTGCCTAGGACACCTAACCAAATTGGCAGCCAAGGCTGACATCGAAAAGTAATGCTAGATATGGAGCTAGAGGAGGCATAGATTCAGATCCAGTCTGTGGAACTTAGTAGTGACAGGCAACTGCAGGCAAGACTCACTTAAGAGTTAGTTTTACCATCTGTAAAATGGGGATATTATAAGCAGACCGCGTAGGGTTGCTTTGGGGATCAACAAAGATAATGTATTATTTACTATTATATTCAAATGGATCTGTGATTAGAAGGCACTGGAAAATTAGGAAGTACCTAATAATGTCACCAGAAAACCCCCAAACTGGTTATCTTTTAAAGGTCAAGAAATGTTTTATTACTAACGCTGAGGTCATTCCTGAAGGGGTGGCTGGGGATAAGAAAGGATATATGGCCAAGAACTGTGCTATTTGCTTTACAAGTATTATCTCATTGGATCCTCACAACAACCCTTTGAGGTAGGATCAGCTGTCTGTGCACTCAAACCATTATAAAAAGGACAACTCCAGCCTGATCTATTGTAATAAGTTATTTATGATGAAAAGACAGAAATGAAAGAAATAACAAGAAAAAAGTTACAATAAACAAATATAGCAACCTCCTATGAAAGTTTAACTGACAAACTTAATGCCATAACAAGGAGGACAAGAATATAAAAAGTGATTTAGCAACTCTGTGAAACAGGTTGTCCTTGCATCTGTATCACTGAGGGCTGTTGGATACACAGTAAGCACTTAATAAAATACTTGTTGACTAACTGAGTCCCTTGCCAAGGAGATGGCCAAGGCAAACAGTGATGTTCAAACAAATTCATTTGTAAACTATTACGGAGAAGGCTAGTTGGAGAGTATGACCACTGTCATCTCACGAAAGTGACAGTAGTGGTGAGTTAAACTTAGTTTAAAGAAAGCTCTGTAAAAGACTCAATTAAGTAAAACCTTTTAAAAATGAAAATGGATGAACAACAAAGGGAAAAATTGAAGAAATCTACAGATTTTTATAACAAAATTTTTCATCATCAACCACAAAGGTCTTTCTAGTTACTGTCATTAAATATCACCTAAGTAGGTGTGATCTATCACTCTGGCCTGTAGGGATCTAGATCTTTTCATGTCCTGATCTTATAAGGAGCAGAAGTTGACTATCTTTTCAAGGTTTATGCCATGCAATAATTTGATAAGGGCATTTATGCCTCCACCCAAGTTAAAGATGGAAAGGAGAAAAACCAGCACAGAAAATATGAATCCATCCAGGAAAGAGGAGTGTTACTAGATGACTAAGACAGAATAAGAATAAAGTGAAATATCAGAGAATATTCAGAGATAATTGGTGGAAATAGCCTAAGGTCAAAATCTAAACTCTCTAAGAAATAGCTCGAATAAAGAGGCTCTTAACTCCTATTTCTCCCTCTAGTTTCTCCCCATTCCAATTCATTCTTCTTCTAGTTTTCATATTAACTTTCCTGTATCTATCACCTTATTCCAACACTATTCAATGCCACCCTAGCTTACTTACAGGATAGGGGAAACATCTTAAGGAGGCATTCAAAGACCTCCAAAACCTTGACCCAGATCAGCCATCTACCCTTCTATTCCATCCCCTTCCAACAAGTCCCATCATCCCATCCCATCATTCTGAACTCTATACTCTTTCTCATGTTGGTTTCTCTTGTTAGAGAGCCTCATCCTCAATCTCAGCATTTACTCAAATGCCAAAAGTACTTTGTCCACTTTATATTTTATATAGCTAGCCTTCCAGCATCTTCACTCTGTACTACTTACTTGTTTCTCTCAATACCCAAGAAAGAGCAGCTCTACAATTCATTCTGACCATTCTTATTTGTCCTGTCCCATATCAAACACCAGATATTTCCTCTTTGTCTTCTAAGGCATAGGCTAAGCTTATACTTATACTTCACAGGCATCCAAACAGATCAGTGGGGGCAAGGGAAAGGCTGCTTTAGAAAGCTGACCTTGAGGAAATGGGAGACACAAAACTCTGTGTCCTGCTAGGGCTAATGCTCTCTCTTCTCTGATAACTGAGGCAAACATGAAAGAAAAGATGTAGGAAGGTGATTTATGAGAACAACAAATGACAGCTTCTGCTGGAAGCTTCATGACTGCTGTCCTCCATAAGGTGAAGACAGCTTCCTACTCAAACTTTCAAAGGTCTCCTCTGCCTCCTGACTGAAGAGGAGGTTTTGAAAGACAGCGATCATCTGCATTTTCATCCACTTACGTCTTAAGCCTTCACTCTCCATGATCCACGGTGTTTCCCCTTGCTCCAACTGGGAGATCACATCAGGTTTGGAAATAGGAAGCCCTACTTGAGGAAAATTAAAAAGTCCTGAGGATAGAAAGCCACCTTCAAATTCAACCACATACATTCATTTTCAGGGACAAGTAAGCACCCCAGAATAACCAAAGGGCAATACAAAGAACCTCTGAAAGATGTTTAACAGAGTTCCGAGGAAGCAGGGATTTTTTTCTTCTTTTGTGGAGAGTGAGAGTAGTTCAAAGGCAGGGGGGTTGGAAAAAGGAAGAAAGTCAGATTATTTGTTCATCTCACGGGATTACAAATTTAGAGCTGGACACAGCCTTATAAGCCATTGAGTCCAATCATCTCATTATGCAGATGAGGAAACAGAGGCACAGAGACGTTAAGTGATTTGCCCAGGGTCACACAGTGAGTGAGGCAGGTATGACTCAGGCCAGTGCTGAGTGTACCAGTGTACCACCTAGCTACCTACTACTACCTACCTAGATCTGAATTCAAATAAAGCCTCAGATATTTACTAGCTGTGTGACTCTGGTCAAATCACTAAACCTCTGTCTGACTCAGTTTCTTCATCTGCAAAATGTTTCCTCCTCAATGAAATGGAAATAATAGTAGCATCGACCTTCCAGGGCTGTTGTGAAGCTCAGAGATAATCATCACAAAGCACTTAGCATGGTAAGTGCTGGTATACAGTAGGTGCTGCATAAAGGCTAACTCCATTCTCTTCCCTACAAAGTGTAAAGGTACCCTGACTCACAGAAACAAAGGGATTAGGAGTCATGGATCTCTTCATAACCAACAAACACTTCTAAGAAATTCAAACATTCCACGGCTTTTACCAAGTGCAGAAACACTCCAGCAGACTCTCAGGTAGAAAATGTGAGCCACAGGAAGTCTCTCTTACCCAGAGAGACCAGGTTCCTGTAGTTCTCCAGCATCACATCTCTGTACAACTCTTTCTGAGAAGGATCCAGATGTCTCCACTCATCCTGGGTGAAGTCCACAGCCACATCATTAAATGTCACTGCCTCCTGAAACACAAAATGAGTTCCTGCTCATTCAGAGACCGCCCCTTATCTGGCACTCCAAATGAGATGAAGGAGCTAGGAAGTTTAGGGCATGGTTACAAGGGTGAAGCAACTGTGAGACTTAAACTCAGGTTTTCTGATTCCCAGTTTACTGTGATTTCCCTATACAATGACAAGAAGTGTTGCTCTATGTCCCCTGCTCACTTGTGTGGGCTTTCTATCCAACAGTGCCAAAAATGGAGCACTTCACTCTTAAAGCCCCTGACAAATCAATAAAATCCACAAGTACCTTATAATTAGATACACTATCAACCTGGGAGGAAAAACTCAGACCAACTAGGTGACCAAAAAATACACTGAGGCATTTATTCAGGGTTGGGAAATTGTAATTTGGGACAGCATGCTGCCTTATTCAGAAAGGAATGCCTACAGAGGAAGAGGGAAAAAGGATTTTTATAGGCCACAGTTGGGGGAAACATCAGGAGGGGGGAAACATCAGGAGGGCATAGAGTCTGGATACACAAAGAAGCTTAACTGCTGGAAAAAAAGTGCTGAAGGTGTTGAGGGATTACAGGCACTAGGTTGAAGAAATATCCTTGGAACTATCTCTGTCCTGGAACAGGAGCAGTTAGAAATTTCTAGGGTATGCAAGGGTCTCTTGGCAAGGGGGGGGCGGCAGTCAAGAGACTGCTAGTCAGAGAAGAGTAGGGTCCAGATTTTCTCAGAGTTTGACAAAACCATTAAGCATTTTCCAAAAAATTTCCATTAATAATCAAGTGTTATTTCTGTCATATGAGATACTATCCCTTGCGATTTCCTCCTGATTACACAATTTCTCAGTAATTAATTAAAACTTGTTTACAAGAAAAAGTAGGCCCTCCATGGCACCAGGCATTTTATGGAAACAGCCTTACTTCATATTGTGTTCAGCCTTCGTTGCCAAAGAAGACCATGCCATCAGAGAAATGACGACATGACTTGGATTTGACTGTTTTGAGTGAGGGAGGGCTGTAAAGGTCACCAGCCTCACTTCTTCTCCAGTGATCTGATATTCCTCAGGATGAGTGGAGATGGCCCAGGATGCACTGGGAGACCTTAAACCTTAAAGGTCAAGGTCTTTGCAGGTACTCACTTAGGGTGGAGGCAACACCCATTCATTGAATAGGCCTGTTTAAGAAGTAGCCAGGACACAGCCCATTTAATGAGATCAAGAAAAAGAAAGACATCGGGCTGGGTGGGAAATAGCAATAATCATTCTAAAGCTAGGAGGTCCAGAGGAGCCCTTTGGAAGAGGCCCATTGGAGTCCCAGTTTCAGAGTGTAGTAGGTTTAAAGTTTTGGGAGAGGATAGGATAGGACAAAACAGGATTCCTACTAGGAATGCTACTCTAAATCCCTACATCATACTTTTCCCAAAGCTACCATTAATCCACAACTTTTAGTAATGTTTTTATTTTAAAGAATATACTTCACATGAAATTATTTCTCATTCTAACTACTCTTTTAGAGCAGTCGAACCCTGGGCAAGGTTCTCAAGGTTCCAATTTGCTTTTATTTAATTATTCCCTTTTTCTCCCAATTAACATGCATTTATTCCTTCCAACTGATCTAAAAGGTTCCCCTCCACACAATGTTTGCCTCTCCAGGCCTTTCTAAGTGTGCTACTTCATCCTGATCTGGCCCTGATCTGTCAGAGGCTTCTGGCTTGGCCCCCAAAACTTCTATAGAAGCCCTGACGTCAGCCTGCCCATCTGTGTCCTCTGCCTATCTGCCTGTGGCCTCCCTGCTCTTGACCTTCCCAGCAGCCCTATGCAAGCTCAATGACAAATTGATTATCTAGCCCTAACCTCTCTCGTTGACTGCCACTCACGGTGGACAGTTCACAGTTCAAGTTGACATCTTTAAGATGTCTTCTAGACATCTCAAACTCGACATGTCCAGTCATTATCTTTCTCCCCAAACCCTAACTTTCTTATTACCATGGAGGATACCTCCATCTTCCCAGTCACCCAAGTTTGAAATCTAGGTGTCATCCTTGATGCCTCACTCTTTTACTCTCCATATCAAATCTATTGTTCTGTCCTGTCCATTCTGCCTTCCAAACATCTCCTGAATGTCCCCTTCTTTCCTCTGATGCTGCCACCACTCTGGTGCAGGCCCTCATCATCTCTTATCTGAACTCTTGCCATAGACTCCTGGTGAGTCAGCCTGGCTCAAGTTTCTCCCCATTCCAGTCTATCTTCCACCCAGCTGCCAAGGTAAACTTCCTTAAGCGAAATGTCTGATCATGTTATGCAACTGTTCAATAAACTCTACTGACTGTCTATTACTTGCAGGATCAAATATAAAATCTTCTGAGTTTTAACCTCCTATGACCTAGCCTCTTCCTACCTTTCAAGTCTTTTTGAACTCTACTTGCCTCTACATGATTCAGGGGCACTGGCCATCTTCCTGTTCCTCAAATGTGGCCCTCCATCTCCACACTGTGAATCTTCCCTGACCGTCTCCCTCGCCCGAAATGCTCTTTCCTTATCTTTATATCCTGGCTTCCTTTATGTCTCAGCTAAAAGTATCACCTTCTGCAAAAATCCTTTCCTAGTCCCAATATGGTAGTGCTACTGCTTTCCTTCTACCCTGTAAACATCTTGTGTATGTGTTTATCTATCTTATCTATCTATCTATCTGTCTATCTGCATGTCATCTCATAAGAACATGAGGTCCTTTAGGGTAGACAATGATTTTGTATCTCCAAAGCATACATAGCCCCTCGACATACTATGTTGTATGTCTAAAAAATGACTTGAAAAAATACAAAACTCTTACAGCTAATATTCTCTGTCAAGCAAAACAAATTCTTGTACTAGCCATGTCTGAAAATTTGTGCCTCGTTCAGAAATGAGTCCATCAGCTTTCTGTGAGCAAATGAGTAAAATGGTTCATCGCTGGTCCTCTGGAATGACTGATAATTGCATGAACTGGGAGATGGGAGGAAGGAAGGGAATCGTTTATAATTATTATTAAAGGAACATATTAAGCATTTACTGTGTACCAAGTACTATGCTAAGCTGTTTACAAATATTATCTAATCCTGTTTACAATATTTACAAATATTATTTGATTCTCACAACAACCCTGTGAGGTAAGTTCTCATTTTACAGTTGAGGAAACTGATTCTTGCTCAGGTTCACATAGCTCACAAATGTCTGAGGCAGGAATGGTTTTTGCAGACCGAGCATTATATCCACTGTGCCACCTAGCGGCAATGATTAGAATTCTGAAGTCTTTCCAAGTTTTTTGTCTTTATAAACAACTTTTGTTGTCATTATTGTAAACATTCTTCTCCTGGTTCTGTTTACTTCACATTCTGCACCTGTTCATACTTATCTGCCAGTTTTCTCTGAAACTATCCCTTTTGTCATTTCCTAAAAACACAACAGTAATCCATTAGATTAATATTCCATGCTTCGACCAGCTACGTTCAATTGGTTGTCAGCCCTATGTTTTCAGTTGTTGTCGCTGTTTTGGAGGGTTTTTTGGCCACCACACAGGTCATTTTCCTGTTCTGTTGATCACTTTGGAATATAAGCCTAGTATAAAGACATGGCTGTGTCAGAGGGCATACACAGTTTCGTCACCTTTTCAATGTAGTTCCAAATTGCTTTCCAGAATGGGCAGACCAGTTTGCAGCTCTACCCAACAGTGCAATACTGTTGATACTAGCACAGGAGCACTCAATGGTATGTCCTCATCAGAGAAGATGCTGTGCTCTATGAGCAAACCAGAATTGAAGTAACTCAAAGGAAACTTGAGATATGCAAATTTAGAGAATCCACCCAAATATTTATAAGGACTATTTGTGTCCAAGCTGTGACAGAATATTTCAAGCTCATATTGGTCTGATGAGCCACAGTTGGACACATTGTAACTTGAATCTAGCTTAGTGATGTCTAAATAACAACCAACCAGTCCTAAGAAAAACAAACAAAACTGACAAAAGAGGAAAATGACTTGCTGGAGGGGCTATGGGAAAACAGGTTCAAGTATTCTGAAAAGCAATTTGGAACTATGTCCCAAAACTATTAAACTGTGCATAACCTTTGACCCAGTGACTACCGGGTCAAAAACCCAAAGAAATTACAAAAAGAGGGAAAGGATCCATAAGTATCAAAACATTTATTGTAGCTCCTTTTGTGGTAGCAGAGAATCGGAAACTGAGGTGATGTCCATCAATTAGGGAAAGACTGAACAAGTTACAAGAATGTGGCAGAATACTATTGTGCTGTGACATAAGAAATGATGAAGGGGGTGGTTTTACAGAAAATGTATGAACTGATAGAGAGTAAAGCAATTTTATAATAACAGCAACACTGTAAAAACGATGAAAGACACAGTAGTTCTGATCAATGCAATGACCACTCATGATTTAGAGGACTAATGATGATCTCTTGATAGAGAAGTGATGGCCTCAGAGTACAGTCAAGTATTTCTTTTTGAACACAGATAATCCACTAATTTGTTTTGCTTGACTATACACGTTTGTAAGATTTTGTGTTTCTTGCTTTTACAGCGAGATGAGGCAAGAGAGGGAGTTGGGATGGAGAGAAGGCAGATTTCTGTGCACTGCAAAAAAAAATTAATAAAAAATAAACAAAAAATTAAACGAAGGTGTGCATGTTGGACTAGATGGAGTCTAAAGGTTCCTTCTAGTTCTAAATCATGATCCTATCGAGTGAGATGGGATTTGTGGTTCTAACAGATGAGTATTTTCTCTAAAGTCTGGGATTCTTAATCTTTTTTGTATCATGGGCTCTTTTGGCAGTCTGGTGATGCCTGTGGACCCCTTCTCAGAATGTTTTTAAAGTTCTAATTGAATGAAATGCTAAATTTCAATTAGAAAGAAGTGAAAATAAGGATGCAGTCTTTTTCTCATCCAAAAAATAAAATAAAAGAGTTGGACTTCATGACCTCTAAGGTCCCTTCCAACTCTAAATCTCTGATCTTAAAAAATTTTCTTCCTATGACTTGATATATTGTTTAATGCTCTCCCCTCTCATCTTGCCTCTTCTAAACCAAAACGAATGTATGATTAAGGAGAATTCAGGTCACGTCAGGACAATACTACTAAAACTTTCAAATAAAAGCCTCTGTCTTACTCATCTCAGTCCTAGTTTAGGACTGAGCAATCAGCATACCTGAATGCTTGGACATATGAATAACCGAATATAGGAGAAGGAGAAAAGGCACTAAGGGCAGTGGAGAGCAGATCTCCTACTGCATCTCATAGGCAAATATCTGGTGCCTACTCTAAAAACTTGGGTGACATTTCTTTAAGGCAGGAGCAAAAAGGACAGGCGGGCCATGAGACATCTCTGAGGTGCCCGTCCTCATAATAAAGGTATCCATACGCTGATACAAAGTGGCAAAGTGTTCTCCG
>CM053771.1:6432588-6462965 GCA_028658325.1 Potorous gilbertii | reverse complement strand
TTTTGCAACATATCATATTTTTATACTATAATTTCTTCAGCTATTCCCCGGTTAATGGGCATCCCCTCTGCTTTCAATTCTTTGCCCTGACAGAAAGAGCTACTGTCAACAGTTTTGTATATGTGGCACTTTCCCTCTTTTCTTTGATCTTTTGAGGATGTAGATGTAGTAGTGGTATTGCTGACTTAAAGGGTATGCACTGTTTACTAGCTTTTTAAGTAGTTTTCCAAATTGTTCTCCAGAAAGGTTGCACTAGTTCCCATGTCTACCAACAATGCTTAATATGCCTATTTTCCCCACATCCTTTCCAGCACTTGTCATTTTGCTTTTCTGTCACTTTGGCCAATCTGATAGGTGTGAGTTGGTCCCTCAGAGTCGTCTTAACTTACATTTCTCTAATTATTAGTAATTCAGAGAGATTATTTTTGAAAATATGACTATGGATAATTGATATCTTTTTCTGAAAACTTCCTGTTCACCTGTCAATGGGATGATGGCTCTTATTCCTAGAAATTTGTCTTAGTTTCTGATATACTTGAGAAATGAGACCTTTATCACAAAGACTTGCTGTGAAGGTATTATTTCCAGTTTCTTGCTTTTCTTCTAATGTTAACTGCACTAAACCTTTTTAATTTAATTTAATAAAAATTATCCATTTTACTTCCCATGACCTTCTCTTTCTCTTGTTCTGCCATGAACTCTTCCTCTCTCCATAAGTCTGACAGGTAATATCTTCCATGCTCCATTAATTTGCTTATGAAATCACCCTTTTGGTCTAAATCATATACCCATTTTGAGCTTATCTTTGTATATGGTATGAGAAGTTGGTCTATGTCTGACTTCTGTTAGATTTCTTTCCAGCTTTCCTAATAGTTTTGTCAAATAGTGAGTACTTGCCCCAATAGCTAAGATCCTTGAGTTTATCAAACACTAACTTAGAATTCACATTTGCTTCTATAAATTATGTACCCAATCTCTTCCACTGATCAACCACTCTTTTCCCTATCTGGTAACAAATTGGTCTTATGGTTACAGTTTTATAGTATACTTTGAGATCTGCTCTTGCTGAGGCCCCCTTTCTTTGCTTTTTTTATTGATTCCCTTGCTTTTCTTGACTTTTCATTCTTCCAAATGATTTTTTTCTAGCTCTACAAATTAATTCTTTGATACTTTTAGTAATATGGCACTGAATAAGTATATTTATTTAGGTAGTATTGTCATTTGTATTATGTTGTATTGACCTATCCATGAACAATGAATATTTCTGCAGTTTTTTAAGATTTGTTTTTACTTGTATGTAGCTGATTTTATGATTGTATTCAAGTAATTCCTGTGTGTTTCTTGGCAGAAGACTCCCATATATATAGTCTGTTGTTATTTTAAATGAAATTTATTTTTCTCTTCTTACTGACATTTTATTGGTAATATGCAGAAATGTTAATGATTTGTGTGGATTTATTTTATGTCTTGTTGTTAATTATTTCAACAGTTTTTTTTAGTTAATTCTCTAGGCTTCTCTAAACCATCATATTATCTGTTTCCTCATTGTCTGAGCTTATTCCATCAATTTCTTGACATAGCTTATTGCTATTTCTAGTATAATATTCAATAGTAATGGTGATAATGGACAACCTTGCTTCATCCTAACCTTATTGGAAAGGCTTATCTCCACTGCAAATAATACTTCCTCCCTGTTTTAGATACTACTTATCATTTTAAGAAAATTTCCATTTATTCTCATATTTTCCAATGTTTTTAACTAGAGGTTATTATATTTTCTCAAAATCTTTTCTTCATCTGTTGGAATAATTATACACTTTTTGTTGGCTTTCTTATTGATATGATTAATTATGCTTATAATTTTTCTAATATTGAATGAGTCTTATATACCTGATATAATGCAGCCTTGTCAAAGTATGTCATCTTTGTGATATATTGTTGAACTGTCCTTGCTAATATTTTTAATTTTCCCATTGGTATTCATTAGGGAATTTTGTCTATAGTTTTTTTCTTTGTTTTTGTTCTCCATGGTTTAGGATCAAAACCATATTTATGTCATAGAAGAGATTTGGTAGGATTTCTTCTTTATTATTTTTTCAAATAGTATTTATTGAAAGTAAATGTTCTTTAAATGTACAGTAGAATTAACTTGTAAATCCATCTTGCACTATTTTTTTTCTTATGGATCTTACTTGTGGCCTCTTCAATTTATTTAATGGTTCTATTTCTTCTGTTATTCTGGGCAATTTGTGTTTTTTGTAAATAGTCATCCATTTCATTGAAGTTGTCGATTTTACTAGCACACATTTGAGCAAAATAGCTCCTAATAATTGCTTTTATTTCATCTTAACTGGTTGTGAATTCATCCTTTTCATTTTTAATACTGGCAATTTGGTTTTCTTCTTTAAATCATTCATTTTATCTCTTCTTACCTCGGTTTCCTCATCTATAGAATGGAGATTCTAATAGCACCTTTCTCTTGGGATTGCTTGAGGAAAAAATGAGATAATTGCAAAGTGTAAATTTGTTCTTTAACCAACTTATTCTTCAGGATTAGGTTACATGACTTCAAACTTATTTTAAATCTATACTTCCAAAGTGTTTTATTGAATTTAACTTTTATTGCATTATAGTCAGAAAACAACTCATTTACTAGAACTGCATTTCCACATTTCTTGTGAGGTTCTTATACTCTAATTCATGAGCAGGTTTTGTGAAGTTGCATAGCAGAAAAATAGGTATACTCCTTTCTATCACATTCAGTGTTCTTCATAAGTCTATCATATCTAACTTTTCTGTAATTCTATTAACTTTCTTGACTTCCTTCTCATTTATTTTATGGTGAGATTTATCTAGGTCTCAGAGACAAACTAGTTAATGCCCCCCCACCACCACCACCACCATTATAGTTTTAATGTCTATTTCCTCCTGTAACTCATTTAACTTTTCCTTCAAGAATTTGGATGCTATACCATTTGGGTACGTATATGCTCTCTATTGATTAATTGTCTATGGTATCTTTTCTCAAAATCTAGTTTCCCTGATTATCTCTTTTAATGGTCTATTTTTTTGCTTTTCTTTTTTAAGTTTGTGTATGTTTCTGTTTCAGGCATGCTTCTTGTAAAAAAATTCATGTAATAGGAGTTAAAAAATCTTCCTGCCCATTAATAGACTTCTGGTGGGGCTACTGAGGGAGGTTTGATTAGGAGAGACTTGTTTTGTATAAAGGCAGATGCTAGATCAGGAGGGGTCTTGCCTTCTGACTCTGAGAGGTATAGATATACCCTGAGGTGAGGTTTTGCTTTGGGGCTTACTCCTTAGGAGAAGGTTCCTCTGCCAGATGAAACTCTGGGTAGCCATTAAGAAGCCCCCTAACTTTGAAAACCCAGATATTGGTACTTCTCTCTCTGATTGTGAAATATGTATTGCCTATGGTCAGACAGAAACTCTGTCTGTTTTTAATTTCTGCTTGTTATTTCTGTTTGTATTTTCTCTGAAGTTCAGAGTGCAGACTTTTCCCACTGATCTAAGTGAATGATGTATGTGCTTGATTAAAGTAAGATTGTTTACCCCTCTTAAAGTTGCTTTCCTTATAGAAAAAGCAGATCTGAGAACCTGTATTAGCAGGTCCTCTTGGGTGCGAGGGGGTGCTGAGTGTTACAACAATATATTTTTAGATTCTAATTTCTAATCCATTCTATTATCTTCTTTCATTTTAAGGGTGAGTTCATCTGATTTGCATTCAGTTATAATTGCTAACTGTGTATTTCTTCCCATCTTCTCTTATTTTTATCCTTCCTTTTTCACCCTGTCCCTCCTCAAAAGTCTGTTTTCCCTCTAACCATCACCTCTCTTAAACTACCCTCCCTCTTATTCTTTCTCTTAATGCCTTTCTCTTGTAGCACCAACACAATATTCACAGTGCTTATGGTGGCCATGAACATCCTAGTACAATTCTGAATAGCGAAGTACAACAGACTCTCTATGAGGAAGACAGAACCAAAACATTTATTCAGACACCAGAAAGCCAAATCTATCATAATCTATAAACAATAACAATGCAGAGGACTATATTATCCCCAAGCCTTCCCCCATTAGGCTTCCTACAAACCAGTTTCATTACATTCATCACAAGCAGGCTCCCTTACACAAAATCACAACCAAGCTCTCACTCACACTAGCCAGCTGCCTGCTTGCCTGCATCCTTCCTAGCTCTGACTAGACTCTGCCCAATTTCCTCTCAGCTCTGCTCTAGCACTGCCTCTTCTTTTTCCATCCTTCCTGTTCCACTGGTTCACCACAGGCTCCATGTGACTTAGACTCATGTGACTCAGACTTCCATGTGACCCAGACATGTCACATAGGCCTATTAATGAATGGAAAAGATCTTCCCATTTGAATCACCAATCCATCCCTCCTACTTACTACTTGGGTGTGACTGTATATGTATGTGTTTATTTTACTACTTGAACCAGTTCATGTGAGAATGAGGTTCAAGCACTTTCAACTCTACCCCCATTCTCCCCTCCATTGTATAAATTCTTCTTGGTGTGTGCCATTTATGTGAGAGTTTTCCCCATCCTTTCTCTCCCCTCACCCCCACTGTAATGCATCTTTTTTTTGTTTTTTAAATCCTTCCATTCTTTGAGATCATCCCAACAAAATAGAATCATACTCAGGCCCTCTTAATAGACTCCCTCCAAGATGTCTGTTGATGATAACAGTCTGAGGAGTTATATGTATTATCTTCCAATATATGAATGTACAGCATTTAACCTTGCTTAATCCCTTGTAATATCTCACTTATTTTTATCCTTTTTATGCTTTCTTTAGTCTTGTATTTGAATGTCATATTTTCTATTCAGCTCTAGTCTTTTCATTAGGAATGCTTGAAAGTCCTCTATTTAATATCCATTTCCCCCCTCTCCCTTGTAGATTTATACTCGGTTTTATGTGTTAGGTTATTCTTATTTATGATCCTAGTTCCTTTGCTTTCTAGAATATCTTGTCTTCTTTTTTTTAACTTACACATTTATTAGACTGCCAAATACAAAGGTATTTATCCTTCAAGTTCCTATCTCTTAATGAAAGGGTATCAGCGATTTTTAAAATTAAAAGTACAAAACACTTAGACACTAGCTGTGTGACCCTGGATAAGTCATTTATCCCCAATTGTCTCAAAAAAAAGGCCAAAAAAAATTAAATTTGTCTTTGATGCATAGATTTTACCCTTTCATAGCATCCTGTGGTCACTGCAATGATTCTAAGAATGATTCCCAAAGAATGGGGCAGAAGACCATGAAGTTGATTCCTGCCTCCAGGCACTGTTGGGCAGAACCCTTCTCATATTCTTGATGCTTCAAGTTCTGTAGATGTGCTTTTAAATAGCCCATCCTCCTGTGAGTGCTGAAATCGCAACACCCCCATTATGATGCTCAGCAAGTGCTTCTATGTGATTCTGGGTCCACTCAACTTGCAACCTGTGCCAGTAAACCCCAGTGACCACATGCCCAGCCAGCTCCTTCCTGGCCAGGCACAAGCACTCTAGATAGTAGATTGGTGATTTCCAGTGCCATTGCCTCATTTTCCTTCATGTCCCTCTCAGGAACCAGAGCAAGTTAGAGGTAGGAGTAAAAGTTGTCAACCAAAATCCAACCTTCCTCCATAGAGTCAACCAGACACCTTGAACCATCTGAATCCAGTGACAAGATATTCATCAGGACGACTGGAGATGACCCAGGATGAGGCAGTTGGGTCCAAGGTCACACAACTACTGAGTATCAAGTGCCTGAGATGAGATTTGAACTCAGATCCTCTGGACTCCTGCACTGGTGCTCCATCCACTGCATCACCTAGCTGCCCCCATTCCCAGTGAATACTCTTCCCTCCACTGACCAGTTCATTAGAAAATGAATTTGAAGTATCAGCAACTCCTCCCAAACCCCTCTTCGTTTGCACACTACTGATTATGTGAGATACTTTTTCATTTAACTTTCTTTCCTCCTTCCATCCCAGTGACACTGATCTCCTTGCTATTTCCTGAACAAGACTCTACTTCTTGGATCTAGGCATTTTCTCCAACTATCTCCATGCCTGGAATGCTCTATTCCCTAATCTATCTTTGCCTATTGCCTTCCATTGGCTTCCTATAAGTCCCAGTTAAAATCTCATCTTCTATAGGGACTCCTCTTAACTTTTAGTGTCTTCCCTCTTTTATTTATTTCCTATTTATCTTGTATATCGTTTGCACAAATTTGTCCACTTGTTTTATCCCCCATTAGATTGTGAATTCCTTGAGGGCAGGGACTATCTTTTGTCATTTTCTGTATTCCAAGATTTAGGCCAGTACCAGTCATAGAGAAGATACTTAATAAATGTTTACTGACCTACTCACTGAAGAGGCAAAAGATAGCCAAGTTTGCTTTCATAAACAATCAATAAAAAACAAAAGGAATCAATCCAGGAGTGGAAAACCCTCAGAGCTTCTGACCAGAACAGGAAACAATTGCTATTTACACTCCCTCTGAGTCATCAAAACTCAAACAGTAAGCAAGTGAGGCCTGGGCTGGAGACTATTGACTAATCAGTGAAAGTCAGAGTGATTTGGGTGAGACAAATATCTTTGAAGGACACAGACAAGAAACAATGATGAGGAAAGGCTTAGCTGAATGAGGTGATCTTTGACCTGAGACTTAAAGAAGGTAAGTCTTATAAAAGCTAGAGGTAAAGATGACTTGTAGTCAGGGGATAACCTTTGTAACTTCTTTTCATTTTACAGATGATAACAATGAATTTGAAAGATGGTACCAACAGCTAAGTGAAGACACTGGGGGCCAAGCAAAGTCTCCTGATTCCTTGGACTGATACTCCTTCCACTGCATCACATTATCTGATCTCCAAAACTGATTTTGCAAAGTAAATCCAAACATTTAAACTTACATTTTCCTCTTAAATGGAAATGTTCTTCTTACTTGTGATGAAGACAGCTGTGATATATTGAAAAAAATAATTTAAACAAGGTTTAGATATTGGATATAAGGGTCAAGCAACCCAGTTTCAAGGCACATACCTGCTATGTAACAGCCATGTCATGGCAGCAAGGTGGCCCAGTGAGTAGAGAGCTGGGTCTGGAATCTGGAAAAACTTGAGTTCAAATTCTGCCTTAAACAATAACTAAAGGTTTCTGGGCAAATAATTTAACCTGTTGCTTCATTTTCTTCAGCTGTAAAAAAAAAAAAAATGGGGACGATAACAGCACCTACCTCTCAAGGTTGTTGTAGGAAACAAAAGAAATAACATTTGTAAAGCCCTTAGCACAGTGCCTGGCACATCATAGTATTTTTTCCTCTCCCCCCACCCCAGTCATATAACCTGCCCAAGTGATTGCATCGCCTTTTCAGTGTCTGCATCTCTAAGGTGGAGCAGTTGACTTAAATGATCTGTAATTTCCCTTCCAGTTCTAACATTAAGTTAAAAAAGGATTTATTTTTTAATTTATATATCTTTTTTTTGAGAATTAAAGTTTATTAAAACAAGGAAGCAACACATTGATGTCGGTGGGCTGATCACTGAAGATCAACCAATGGATTTTTTAAAAACCTACGATGAGCAATTAAAAGAGCACTTCACAGCCTCAGCTTATCTCAAAAAGAAATTTAAAAACCAAAAACTGAAGCCATCATGAACACAATTTGTTCAACAGCTTGAATGCTTTGCTCCTGAATGCTCAGGTATTGCTCTAAACAATTGATCTTTCCCTCATGTCTACTTGTTCACTGGAGTCAGGAAGACCTGAGTTCAAATCTAGTCTCAAACACTTACTAATTGCATGATTCTAGGGAAGTCATAAATTTTTTTCTGAATCAATTTCTTCAACTCTAAAATAGAAATAATAATAGCACCTATTCTACAAGATTGCTTTTAGGATCAAATGAGATTATTTAGGAGGCACTTAGCACAGTGTCCTCATGTGCAGAAAATACTTACTACAACATGAAGTGTGTTGGTTGTTTAGGGATTGGTTCTTACTGCAATGGAGACATTTCAAACTCAAAAGTGATGCTGGGCAGGTGACCAGAAGCCCATAGCAAATGGCAGAATCAGGACTAGCAGATTACATTTCTCATAGCTGAGTGCCTGTTACCTGCCTCTTCTTGAAGGAGACTCAGGCACACATGGATACTTCTGCCATATGGCATCTCCCAAAGCGGAATCCAAAGAAATGACTTTCCGGTATGTAACCATGGATAAGTCACTAAACTTTTCTCTAACTCAGTGTCTGTCTAATATAGAAGAGCTGAATTTTATGAATCCTAACTTCCTTTCCAGCAACAACACTATGTTTCTAAGAACTCAATTCAACCAACATTTAGTGAGGACCTAGTAGCTCTGTTTCTTATATAAAACTAGGTTTTTTCTCAGGAAAAAATGGAAGCAATCCCTCTCCTTGGAAATTCTATTAAAGGGGTGGGGAACCATATGTGACCCCAAGGCCAAAGGTTCTCCACCCCTGTTCTATTCTGTCATTGGCGGAATGGGGTGGGAAGATATGTACATAGGGAAAACCAAATGCCAGAAAAACGTACCAGTCATTCCTACACAGAATATATGCTTTACAAAAGAAATCATATGTGGGAGAAGAGGAAATATCATTATTGAACCTGGGAAGGAGATAAAATACGACACACAGGCCAAGCGCGGACTGCTTTGCTTGATTATGCTTTTTTAAATTTTTAAATGAGGAAAGACTTTAGTGAGGAAGGTAGTCAGTGAGAGGTGACAGTGATGTTAAGAAAAGAGCATGCAATCACTAGGGAATGGCTAAACGAGTGGAATATGATTACGATGGAACACTATTGTACTATGAGATGTGATGAGCTGGGTGCTCTCAGAAAACCTAGATAGCACAGTAACAGCGATAACGCAAGATGATCAGCTGTGAATGACTTAGCTGTTCTAAAAATGCTGTCGATCCTCAGAGATAGGACTAGTGTTGTCTGAATACAGATTGAGGCATAATTTTTGAAACTTTAATTTTCTTGAGGTTTTTTTTTATGTCTGTTTTCTTTCACAACATGATTATTATTGAAATGTTTTGCAAGATTGCACATGTATAACCTCTATAGAACTGCTAGCCTTCTCAATGAGGGGTGGTGGGAAGGGAGGAAGGGAGAGAATTTGGAACTGAAAGTTGTAAAAATGAATATTAAAAAAAATTACTTTTTACAGAGCAATTTGGAATTATGCCCAAAGGCATAAAAATGGGTTGGACAAACATGTAAAAATACTTATAGTAGCTCTTTCAGTGGTGACCAAGAACTGGAAATTGAGGAGAGGTCAATTCCCAGTTCTTGGCCACCACTAAAAGAGCTACTATAAATATAATAGCACAATGGAATTTTACATATATATATATGAATACCATTGTGCTATCAGAAATGATGAACAGGGAGATTTCAGAAAATCCTGGAAACACTTCAATGAACTGATGCTGAGTGAAGTGACAACAAGCAGGAGAACATTGTTCTCTATAACAGCCACAGTGTAAAATGACTGATTTTGATAGACTTAGCCTTTCTCAGAAATGCAAGAACCTAAAACACTTCAAAAAGACTCATACTGGTAAATGCCATCCACATCCAGAGAAAAAACTGTGGAGTTGGAATGCAAAGCAAAGCAAACTATTTTCTTTTCTTGTTCTGTTTGTTTTGTTTTTTCTTTTTCGTGTTCTCTCACATTCATTATAAGTTTTCTATGCAACATGACTAATATGAAAATGTGTTTAAAAGGTATGCATGCATAGAGCCATATTATATTGCATACTGTCTTGGGGAGGCAGGGGGAGAAAATTTAAAACTTAAGAAAATGAATGTTGAAAACTAAAAAATTAAAAACACAAAAAAACTTTTCACACATAACTGGGGAAAAAAACTACAAAAATAGAGCATCAATAAAACTTTAAAGAAAAACGTATGAGTTTAGTAAGAAATATACACTAAGTTAATCACCCAGGTACACCCACCTTGGTCTGCCAGAAAGTAATACTGTCAAGGTGCCACAGGTAAGGTGGCTTCATCAGGGATGAAGAGTCAGAGCAAGAGGACATAAGGCGATGAAGAAGGAATCTAGGGAGCTTGGCTGACAATTCCAGTCTTGAGCAGCTAGGAGAAGCCTATACCAAGGCTTTTCAGGCCTTGAAAATCTAGCACATTCAGCCTACTTTTGCTCAGCCTGGAATCCTTTGAAAATGAAAAGGGCCTCCCACGCATGATCAGTAGAAGGGACTGCCTATTCAGGGTGAGGCAGAGCAGAAGTGGGCTCAACATAGGACCTTCTATAGGCTATAAAGTTTACACAGTAATATACCTTGTTGGCAAGGCAAAGATCTCAAGTCCCATGCCACAAGTAACTCTTTCAGGAGGGAAGGTGACCTGCCCAGAGTCAAATAACAAATGCCGACTCATGAATCCTGGTTCAAATTTAGCCATTCCCCTGTGAAGCACTTCATGCTACCCTCTTCCATAATCCCATCTGCCTGGGATAACTTCCCTAGTACCAGGGGTGCTTATTACCTTCAAGCTGACCACAACTTGCAGGAACTCAGACAATCTCACCTTCTCTTTCAGTCTTCCAGAGGAGGGGTCTGTAATCTTTTCTCTCCACATAAGCTTGTTCCTGTCTCCTCATTGCCATTTCCAGATCATGGGTCCACAAACCTTGCTCAACAGCGTGCTATCCTCAATATCCCCTTATACCAAAATTAAACTGGGATAATTTTCCTTACTTTCATTATCAACGGCACATGCCATCCCCAATAAACCACAGGGTTTTTTTAAATTTTCTTTTACTTTTTTGAAGTGCTTCCCTCAAATTTACAGTAAATAGAGAAAGGCCTGGTCCATTGGAGGAAGGGCTGAGGAGCTGAGAACTGGGGCACACAGTCTACACGGTGGAGGAAGGTGTAACTTGAATTGGACCATAGGGGGAGGGGAATCAGCATCACAATCGCATGGGAGGGGGAGGGGTAAATCATTCTTGTGCAGCCTGCATGTAAGGGAGTCAGAGGGCCACATGAAGGGCTTAGTTTTTGCCTTGGATGATGTGCAGGAATTCAGGCTTAAGGGAAGCTCCACCCACCAGGAAGCCATCCACATCAGGCTGGGCTGCCAGATCCTTACAGGAGGCTGTCACAGAGCCTCCATAAATGAACCTAGTAGATTGTGAGACAGGTTCTGAGACATTGGTCTTAAGCCAGCATCGAAGCTTCTCATGTACCTCTTCGGCCTGCTGGAGCGTAACTGTCTTGCCAGTACCAATAGCCCAGACTGGTTCATAGACTAGGACAACTTTGCACCAGTCCTTCATGTTATCTGCAATGGCCTTGGTCTGGTCAAACACAACCTTCTCAGCAATTCCAGCTTCCCTCTCATCCAACTTCTCACCAATACAGGCAATCACTCCTAGGCCTTCTGAGAGAGCATGGGCTACCTTCTGCCCAATGAGCTCATCTGACTCCCTAAAGACATGTCTCCTTTCAGAGTGTCCCAGGATCACCCAGCTGGCCCCACAGTCCTTAATCATGGCAGGGCTGATCTCCCCAGTAAATGTAACCTTGGCCACTTTGTAGCAGTTCTGAGCAAATACACCAATTTTTGCATCCAACTTCTGACCAGCAAAGTCAGGGTAGATAGCAGGGACTCCACATGTCGCTTGGGTCTTGGCGGGCACCTTGGCCCTGTTGATAGAGGTGATGAGCTCCCCCAGACACTTCTTGTCCCCATTCGTCTTCCAGTTGCCCCTGACGAAGAATTTTCGCATCGCCATGGCTCATCAATAACGGGCAGTGACTCTGGAAGATATTGAAGGTCAGCAGTAGAGCACCAATAAACCACAATTCTATTAAAATATTTTTTAAGTGCCTTCAATGGGCAAAGTATCATACCTGCTATGACAGAAACAAGGATAACGTTGAAATTTCCTCTTGCAAACAGGGAAGGAGTTGACCTATTGAAGGGTTACAACATGCACCAAAATAAGTACAGAACATGGAAAACTGATGGGGAAGAGACCACAAAGTACTCCTAATTCCTGCCCACTCCCAAATCTTCACCATTATCCAAAATGACCTCAGTATCTGGTTCACAATTTTCTTCTTCTTCATCATTGCTCATTTCACTATCTATGTAAAAATCCTTAACATCCCTGACTTTTACGCCACAATCTGTCATTCGGTGACCACAAGGAAGCGCTTTACCTCTAAGTTCTCAAACTCTCTTAACCTCAGTTCCCAACTAGAACTTACCCACTTCTTTCCCTCATTCAACATCTACCAAATAAACTCTCATATGTATCCCTTCTGATTCCTCCAGAGCCCAGACCCACAAGGCATGACTTGGGATCCAGGGACATTTTCTTCAAATGCCCAGGGTGACATCACCTTTGGGTTGGGGATCTTGCTGGATCCCCTGAGCTGAGGAGGAAGAAGAAGGTGGGAAGTGCCCACAGGGAGAAGAGTGTGGAGGATAAGGTTTGAGAAAATTGTCTTGGCCTGGGGAGGAAAGAAGCAGTCCCAGAAACTTTGGGTTCCATCCAGCACCCCGGCAGGCCCCTTCTCCTGCTCTCCGGAAACACTTACTCCATTTGTTCAAACCTTTTGGATGGGGTTCAGATGTAAACAATCCTGGAATGAATCAACATCCGGTTGTTACTATTCAATAAATAATGTACTACTGAGAAAAAGCTGTATGAAATGTCCTGCTTATAACTGGTCTGAGTTGTTTCCAGTTCTATAATGCTATAATGGAATGTTAACCTATAGGGCTGCTAGGTGATTCATTGATGAGGGTGCTGGGCCTGAAGTCAGAAAGAGCCAAGTTCAAATAGGTCTCATATATTTAGTAGTCATGTGACCCTGGGCAAGTCACTTAACACTGTTTATCTCAGTATCCTCATTTGTAAAAGTAACTGGATAAGGAAGTGACAAACTATTCCAGTATCTTTACCAAGAAAAACCCCAATGGGTTCATAAAGAGTCCCACAAGACTGTGTAACAAATGGACATAATGGGAAAGTATTCATATGTAGCATCCCTAGTGCATACCCACCGTAGCCCCCACTTAGAAAGTAATACATTGGCATTCCAATAAAATGCAGGGCTATCTTCACACATACCCCCTCCCCCAGTTCCCTCTAGAAAATGCATTAGATATCTTGTGACTAATTCTTGTAGGCCATGATTACTCAGGGCATTGTATTCAGATGATGTGCTCAGATGTACTCAGATTTTGTCCGGTGACAAGAAGTCTTTTAATTAATTAATGGGCTGGAATGCCTTGAATATACTAGAGAGATAGTACACCCCCTCAGATTTCATCCTTGGAATCCGAGTCTGGATGAATAGATCATGGGTGTGGTGGAATAATATTTGAAGTTGACCCTAAGGAGTCGTTACGTCTGGGATAATACCTAAGCAGGAGTCTTGAAATAAAGCAAAAAAACAAAACAAAACAAAAAACCCCTTATTAGGCTAGCATGGTAGAAACTCCACCATGGAAACTTAAAAAAATATGTATATACATCTCTTTTAGGCACCATCCCGTAGCATCTAGTAAGAATAATTAAATCAATCAAAATAAAGCTAAGCTTTAACACCAGCTGAATTTCAAGGAGGGGTGGGGAAAGCTTTTCTAATGGAAACAGAACAGTTCAACTTATCCTTGAATGTGCGCATTTTTCTACTGAAGAAATGTAGATAACAAATGTTATCTCAACCCGAAAAGTTTGCATTATTATTCCAATAAGGTTTGAATATTAACTCCTGGACTGGCTGAACTAGAATACATTCAATTGATTATGTCATAGTCCTTCTATGATTCTTTTTTATTCAGCATACTCTTTTCTGGGTAGGAATACCACTACGTGCTCCGTACCTGATTTATATTTGTCCGTTGGCCATTTCTTTGATGTCCCTCCAGTGGGTTGCCCTAGATTTCAAGTCCAGAGCCGATTTCATAATTAGCAATAGTGGAGAATGAATTGTGGTGGAAAGAGGCAATCATCTACTGCAATAATCTAGGCATAAAGTCATGGAAGTCTGCTTGGGAAGGGAGAAGAGGGCATACTCTAGAGATGCCACAAAGGTGAAATCAATGGGCCTTGGCAAGAGCTTGGACATGGTGGAAAAGGGGACTGGTGGTAAGAGATAGTGAGGAATCCTGGCTCACTCCTAGATTGTGAGCCTAAGAGAAGGTATTGTTGCTCTCTACAATAATAGGGAAGGTAGGAATGGAGGAGGTTTTGGGGGAAAGATAATGAGTTCTGTTTTGCAGAATGTCTTGCAGTTGGAGATGCCTCAAATGTGAAATTAGATTTATGCAAAGAGATTGGGGCAGGAAAGGTAAATTTGAGAATTATCCATATAGAGAGAAATTAATCTCTAAATTAATTAAATCTGCTCTAGAGGTGATGAGATTAACAAGTACAGTAGTAGAGGAGAAGAGAAGAGAACCCAGGACAGAATCCTGAGGGATGCCTGTGGTTAGAGGTCATAATCTGGATTGAGGAATGATCGGATAGGTAAGAGGAAAAGGAGAGAGTGAACCAAAACTCTAGAGAGAAGAGGTAATCAAGGAGGAGAGACTGATCCACAGTGTCCAAGACTGCGTAGAGGTCAAGGAGAATCAAGATTGAGAAAAGTCTTTGGATTTGACAGCTAAGAAATCATTTTCACACTAGAGTCCACTAAGATGGCCATATCTTCTTGAGAACAATTGCCATATAAAAACCAGCATCCTTCATTTTATACCTGTGAAGCTGAACGATACAGTTTTACATTTTTCAGTATCAGATTTGATCCCATCCAGCTCATTGACATTCTTTTGAATCCTGACTTTGTCCTTGAATGTGTTATCCCTCCAGCTTGGTGACATTCCATTTAAACATTTATCAGAATAACCTTTGGCAGGCCACCAAACATACATTTCTGTAAACTACAGACCTCCTTCTGTGTTGACACTGAATCATTCACAAATCTTTCAGTCCAGTCATCCATCCAATTCTGAGTCCTTTCTGCATTATTCCTGCTCTCTCAGGGGCAATTTATGGTTAGCTCCTCAACCACAACAAGAAGTCTATGGGCTATTTAGGGTCTGGCTTTTCATGCAGTCAGGACCTGAGAGCATTCCAAGACATGTTTGAATGATTACAAGAGAGGAAGGAGGTCTTTTTGATGATCTGCTTTCCTGGACAAACATTAGTCACTGCAATTCAAACTCCACTTCCTTTTTCCTCTATTCCCTAAGATAGTGTCTTCTTTTCCTTGACACCATTGCAATCATAGTCGGTGTATTCTCCTGGTTCTGTTTACTTTGTATGAACGAGAAACAAAGGAATGAATAGGAAAGCATTTATTAGAGGTTTATGAAATGAACTGGGAATATATTTAGAAAAGTAAGGCTGCCCTCAAGGAGCTTATATTCCAAGGCAACAAATAGAGGACATTTCTATTGTGAGTCAGATGGAAAGACCTTCCTGGACCTCAGGGTGCAGCACACAAAGGACCACAGTTAACTATGTCTTAGGCGTACAAAGTGCAGAGGCTTCACTCTGGTGCTGGAGTTGGAGTTTTGCTTTTAAGCAGGGCTCCCTGGCTGAGGCCAGAGTATTTGGGGCTGAACAGTGGGGAGCCACTTTCCAGGAAGGAAGGAGGGGAAGGATGAGGAGTTAAGAGAGGGCTTTGGAGAAGGATGCCTTTGGGAGGGGTTGAAAGGAAGATCAGTCATGGTGGTCACTCATGACAGGCAGGTCCATGGTCTCTGCCTCTCAAGGGAGGCTGTGATCTTGATAAAGCGCGGCGACATATGTATACCTCCACTGTTTAGATTGATCTGGACCTGGTAGGTGTCATAGCTGCATTTCCAGAGGTACAGCAAAGTCACTCAAGGCATTCAGTAGGTACCTGCCTTGAGACTGAAAACCAAAATTGTTCCACCTTCAGTCTTGTCCTTCATACTAATGGTAGCATATGGAAGGTGTGATCTGAAAACCAAGCTCTTGATCATGAATGGATCTTTCCTATCATCACAGGATTTCCTTTAGCAGTGGGAAGCAGCTGGATTGTTCAGTGGATAGAGTGCTGTGTTTGGAGTCAGGAAGACCTGAGTTCAAATGGCCTCAGACATTTACTGTGTGACCTTGAGCAAGTCACTTAACCCAGTTTGTCCAAGAAGCAACTAGGTGGCTCAGTGGGTATAGTGCTGGATCTTAAGAGCCAGGAAGACCTCAATTCACGTGGCCTCAGACATTTATGACCTGTGTGACAGTCTGCTCACACAGTTCCCCATCTCCACAGAGTGGGAAGGCAAGCTTCATTTCCTGATTCTCTTGGACTAATCTCAAAGCTTAGTCATCGCAATTACAATGCTACTATCCTTGAGGGCTTTTCATTTCCACTGTGATTTTTCTTTTTTGTGCTGTCCTCCTGGTTATGTTCACTTAGTTCAATTAGTTCACATACATTTTCCCATCTTTCTCTGAATACCTGTCATGCACAATTTCTTTCTTTTTTTTTCTTTTCCTTTTTTCAGACCTGGGATTTTACTAGCAATTCCAGGTGTGTTAACTCCTTCCACTTGTGTAGACTGATAACTCATCTACAATCTTAGGGGCTTATAGGAGAGCTGCCTCAGATCCCCAAAAGGTTAAGTGACATTCCTAGGATTACACAGCTTGAACATGCCAGAGAAGAACCTGAACTCTCATTTTCTGGACTTCAAGACTGGCCTTCTATCTACTGGGATCTCCTGCTTCTCATCATTTCTTACTGTGCAATAATCTATCACATTCATGTAGATATATAATAGGTATATTTTTATGAATTTATTTTATTATTTTTTTAGAAAGAAATCTACCTTTTCTTGTTCCATTGCCCTACTCCTCACTGAGAAAGAAAAACAAAACTCCTATTATATGCTTGTAAAGTCAAGCAAAATAAATTTCTGCATTGATCAAGTTAAAAAAATAGTGTCTCATTCTGTCCTCTGAGTCTTTCAGGAAGTGGACAGCATTATTTCGTTATGAGTCTTCTAGAACGAGGGTTGGTCTTTGTGTTGCTCATAGTTCTAAGTCTTTGAAAGTTGTTGGTCTTTAAAACATTGTTGTTACTGCAAAAATTGTTCTCCTGGTTCTAGTCACTTCTCTTGATATCAGTTCATACAAGTTTTCCCAAAATTTTCTGAAACCATTCCTTTCATCTTTTCTCAGAACAGAACAGTATCCCATCCCATTTATAGATCATGACATGTTCAGCCATTTGCCAGTTGGTAGGCACAGTGCCATTGTGCTAACCTCATTGTTGTATGCCTGTGAAACTTGGTCGACTAGTCTATCAGGGGCATTGCTTCCATTTGAATTATATTAGGAAGATGCCAAGCATTGAAACTGCTTCAGAGAGTGCATTTTGATCCTCTTCCAAAACAAAGGACAACAACCAACCAACCAACCAAGGCACCCGCAGAGTTTCCAATTCTTTGCCACTACAAAAAGACCTCTAAAGGTTTTTATACATTCTTAGTTTGTTTTGCTTAGAACCAGTCCCTCCCTTATTATATCCTTTCTCTAATTGCCTTTTCTCCCTTTTTCCTCCCATTTCCCTGTTGAGTGAAATTGTATTTCTGTAGACAACTCTGTGTAAATGTACATGTGTATTCTCCCTCCTTTGACTAGTTCAAATTGGAGGTGGGGGGGGTTCAAGTGCCACCTGATCCTCCTACCCATTTGTATGATGACTTTTCCTAAATATCCTCTTGTCTCCCTCTCCACCACTCCCCCTGCCCCACTCAATGTACTTCTCATCTCCTCCCTTTCCATTCTTCTTTTTAAAAAAGCTATCAATACATAACAGAATCACTCCCGGACTCTTTGTTCTGATTTGCTGGTCAGGGGTTTGGCAACTAATTGGATTTGAGAAATAAGGGCAAAGGAAGAAGGGTCCATCAATCCACTGCCTGGTTGGGCAGTTAGGTGGTACAGTGGATAGAACACTGGCCCTAGAGTAAGGAACATCCGGGTTCAAATCCCACCTCAGATATTTACCATCTGTGTAACAGAGTAAGTTACCCTATTTGCCTCAGCTCCTTATCTGCACAATGGGGATACACGGGAGAAGAAAATGGCAAACTGCTCCAATATCTTTGTCAAGAAAGTCAAGTAACAAAGAGTCCAACAAAACTAAACAACATATCTTCCTGGCATCATACTAGGTTCTGGGATACAAAGAAAAAAGTGAAAACCTCAGCTCAAGGAAATTACATTCTTAGGAGGGAAACTACATACATATGCAGATACATACAAAATAGGTATGTAATTTTTGTTGGGGGGGAGGGCGTATAGCAGTTGAAGGAATATGGAAAGACTTCTTGTAGAAAGTCATGAGATGCTGAGACGCAGAGGTGAGGGAGGAATGCATGAGAGAGCATTTTGAACATTCGGATAGCCAGGACTGAGGACTGGCAGTGGGAGATCAAGAGGAATAGAAAAACCTAACTTTGAGGCTGGTAATCTGAGTGCTTGGGAGAAGAAAGGGGTAAAGTCTCTTAATTCTAGAGCCTTCTCTCTAATAGTTATTTTTTAATATACACACACACAGCACGCACACACACGCGCGCACACACACACACACACACACACATATATATATATATATATATATATAGCATATATTTGTTTGACTATTAATTCCCTCATTTAATTGGACAGGGACTGTTTTTCACCTCTTTTTGTATCCTCAGAATTTAGCACTGTGTAGGTACTTAACAAATGCTTATTAATGGTAATAGAGAAGTTCAGAAAAGAGCTAGTTGAGGGGAAGGAGGAATAATTTATTCCATCTTTTAGATATGTTTATTTAAGACAGTTTGGAGATATCCTATTTGAGATATCCAACCCGGAGGCTAAGAGGCAGGGCTGGGGGTGAGGAGGAAGGTTAGGGCTGGATATGGAGATGTGTGAGTCATTTGCATAGATAGGATTCTTTTTTTTTATTCTATATGAAAAGCTCTTTTAAAAACTTATTAATTTATTTGTTTTTAGTTTTCTACACTCACTTCCATAAGTCTTAGATTTTTCTCCTTCTCCCCAAACCCTCCCCAATCTTACATGGGCTCTACACATACATTTTTATTAAACACACATTCTTTATTCCAATTCCATAGTTCTTTCTTTGGATGTGGATGGCATTTTTCCTCGAGTGTTTTGGGAATGTTTTAGGTCCTTGCATCGCTGTGAAGGACTAAGTCTACCAGAAAAATTCTTCACACATTGTGGTTGTTACCTTGTACAATGTTCTCTGCTTCTAGGACTGTATCCCAAAGACAACATAAAAATAGGAAAGGGTCCCACATGTACAAAAATCTTTCTAGCAGTTCTTTTTGTGGCGGCATAAATAGCATTCTTGAACCAGAGGGAGAGAATGAAGATAGTGAAGTGAGTAAAGGCACCAGTCCCACTGTGTGCCCCAAAACACGTACCAACAAAACTTCTCTCTTTCCAGTCATACTTAGAGTGCCTTTCCAGTTTTTGATTTCGGGTAGAGTTTATCTATGGATTTCTTTCCCCTTTAGATAGTCAGCTCCTTGAGGGCAGCCACTGTCTTTTGCTTCTTTTTGTATCTCTAGTACTTAGCATAGAGCCTAGGGAGGGCAAACAGTGAGAAGAGGACAGTCCCTGCCCTCAAGGAATTGACAATCTAATGGAGCCTAGCACTATAACTAATCACAGCTCCAGAGTTCTAAATTGCAAGTGTTTAGGGGTGGTTGAGGGTGGCCTCTTGTCTCTCCCCATACTGAGAGCTGGAGCTTTACTGGTCAAATCAATTTTTCCTGGCCCATATATCCTCATACAATTGTTTTTTATGTTTTTCACATGCATGCATGCAGGCATGCACACACACTCACATGCACTATGTATATTTTTTTGTGTGTACTTTTCTATCAATTAAAATAAAAACTTGAAAGCAGGGAACATTTTATTTTTTTCTTGGCATCCCTGGCACCTAGCATAGTGTCTGGTACACAGAGAATGCTTAATAAAGGGTTGTTTAATGACTAAATGAATATAAAGGGGCTGGAAATGAACACTGAAGATAGCCTAAGTAAATGGACAGGATGTAGTCAAGGAGATCCAGGAGGAGCAGACAGAGCACAGGAGAATGAGAAGAGAGGAGGAGGTATTGATTTACCAGTCATAAGAGTAGGGATATACTAGCTGCTTGGGGTCGTCATATTGCAGGATTTGGGGATGATGAACGTGCTATTGATACAACATTGTTGAGCAGGGGTTGGAGGCATTGGGAAGTTTGGGGTTGGGAATCTGGTTCAGTAAATTCCTGAAGATCAATCTTCTGGGTAGGATATGACTAAATAAATTCATTTATAATAGTTTCATGACAAGAAATGTCACATGTAGAAGATATTCCAAGTATTGGTATTTGACTCAGAATCTGCTGGCTGACGGAGTCTAGATTTAACCATCATGCCTTGCCTGAGGCCCCAGGACTTTGTGGTCTTCTAGACTTCTCCTTAATACTTCCCTCTCTAGTTTTTGGGCCACCACTCTCTCCAAGTTCTCTATAAAAGACTGTTGCTTAATCTCTTTCACTTTACCTTCAAACAGGTCATCACCAACAACATTAGTTATCTGGCCTGGGGCCTCTTCTCTCCTCCCTAGTGATCTTATCAGCTCTCAGGGATTTAATTGTTATCTCTATACTAATGTTTCACTGATCTATTTATCTTTACTTGTCCTACTATCAATTTATCCTATTTAACCTCTCTATAGGGTTACCTTTCACCTCCTCTCTACATATATGTACTGATTAGATTAATATGATTCTTGTATCATCCATTACAAGTAAGCTTCTGGGGATAGGGACTGGTTTTTTCTAGGATTTAACTTATCTCTTGGTACATAGAAATCCCCTGTAAATGTTAATTGGTTGATTGATCTGGGACCAGGAGAAGCTTGGTTAGAGCAGAGTAGGTGCCGGAGTGGTTTGGAATTGCTGGGGGGTAGGGGGAGAGGAAGAGAGAAAATTTAGGGCCATCTAAGCCTTTCTCTCCCTTTAGTCTTCTCCTTCACTTTCCCTTTCCTAAGCACATTCCTTTTCTCACTCATGGCTCTGTAAATTTTCAAATATCTCAGTAGGTTCCTTGGCAGGCTCATTTTCTGACTGAGGTTTTTAGTACTTCGACTAGCATGTTCAGACTCGCTGGAACTGGAGTCAGGAAGGCCTGAGTTCAAATTGTGCAGCAGACACTTCCGACCTGTGTGACCCTGGACAAGTCACCACCCTCCTCATCCGCCTCAGTTTCTTCAATTGTAAAATTAAGTCAATCATTGCACTACTCTCCTAGGGTTGTTTTAAGAATCAAATGAGGACCTTTTTGTACAGCTGTTAGTTAAGCTTTAAAGAGCTCTAGGAATACTGGCTGAAGAGGTCTCCTTTTTGTAGCTGCTCTGTACCTTGTGACTTAAATAGGTCTTCTTCCCCATCTCCTCTTTCCTTCCCTAAGGTCTCTCTTCCCCATCTCCTCTTTCCTTCCCTAAGGTCTCTCTTCCCCATCTCCTCTTTCCTTCCCTAAGGTCTCTCTTCCCCATCTCCTCTTTCCTTCCCTAAGGTCTCTCTTCCCCATCCTTTCTCTCATTCCCAGTCCCAGTCTTTGGGCTGAGCAAATGGTAATTGTAAAATTTGACCTAACTTTGGGGATTTCCAGCAGCCTCTGGGTATGGGCCCCCTGAGAGCCCTGTACTCAGAAGGACTCACAAAGTCTTTCCTTCCCTAAGGTCTCTCTTCCCCATCTCCTCTTTCCTTCCCTAAGGTCTCTCTTCCCCATCTCCTCTTTCCTTCCCTAAGGAAATAGGAGTCCCCACTAAGTAGAAGCCTGGACTTGGTCCTGTTGGATCCAGCCTTGATATTTAGCAGCATTTTTCACCCTGGATTTCCTCATCTTTATCCATAGCACCTATTTCACAAATGACATAGTATGACAAAACGCTTTGCAAAACTTGAAGACTATATGAATGTAAACTATATAAAGAGGAACTGAACTGAACTGAAATATGAGGGGAGGGGAGGAGTATTCAATGACAAGTCAGGGACCTTAGAGTTGAAACTCTGGCTGAATGGGAGGTGAGTGGGGTGGGAGATGGGTGGGGGCTCAGGAGGGCTGGACAAGGTAGAGATAAAAGACGGATTCCTGGAGTCTGACCTCAGATCTCCTGTAGCAGGATCTTGGAATAAGAACAGGGAAGACTCATTTGTGGCATTTTTGAAGAACATGGGAGTTGTCTCAGGACATCCCGGTGAGTCTTGGATAGCTCTCTTTCACCTCTTCCTCCATACCTCCTCTTCTTTAAAAGTTGTTCTGAGGACTGAGAATTTCATTTTCCATTCTCCCTTTTCTGCGCAAGGGACCCTTCTTACATTTAGGTGTTCTAGCTTCTCAGTGTTGTGTAATACTGCCTTCCATCCTCTTGTGTGTTCTCTAATTAGGCCTTGCACAAGGCTCCCCAGAATTTGGGAGACAGAAATGAGTTGGTTATGTCCCAGAGGCTTCTCCTGAACTGCCTCCAACTTGAACCATATAGGCTGTATTGGGACAAAATCAAGTCAAATCTCCTTTGCAATACCTTTGAGTAGTAATAGACATAGTGCTTATTGCAACTTCTTACAGTCTCATTTGAGTCTTACAACACTGCTTCTCTTCCACATTTTAAAGTTGGGGAAACGGAGGCAAATGAAGGTTAAGTGACTTACTCAGAATCACAGCTAGGAATTGTCTTTATCAATTCTGAGGCTTCTACATTGTCTTTCTACTACAGTTCTATGATCCCTGGGTCACTTAACATTCTCTCTTAACCCATCCTTCCCCCCAGGACAAAATTTTCTTGAGTTGGGAGTGGAGGTCATCTTCAAGGATCTGAACCTAGGAGAAAATGAAACAATTCCAAGGATCTGGATTCCTTATAAAGCCAACTTGGTGACCTTTGGTAAGCTATTTCATTTCAAAAGATTTTGCTAATGTGATGAATGTGGAAAAGAGAATTGAGGACTTGGTTTTGAATTCAGTCAATTCACCTTCCGAGCTTAGCACTTTAGAGCATCGAAGAATGGGAAAGGATATATTAGAAGCCATGTAATCAGATCTCCCCTTTTTACAAATGAGGAAACTGAGGTACAAAGGAGTGCTGTATGTATCAAATAAGTTTTTTTGTAACTACTTTAAAGCGGGCTCTTTGAGGGGAGCTCAAAGATAAGGGAAAGGATATGAGTCTACTCTTGGAAGTTTAGTAAAAGGCATGGATTTGTTGTTTCCACCTGGGCAGGACCTCTCAGGGTAGAAATGATTGGCTGTTGGGAGGAAGTTCCATTCCTTGGGCCTTGCTTGGTTAGTAAAAGGAGCAAATCAGTACTTGGCTGATGGGCATGGTTGCATAGGAGAGGTTGTGAATGCCACTTATGGGGCCTGAGCATAAAAAGCAAAAACCATTACCATTAAAAAAGTTTTTATCGGGGAGGCATCTGGATGAATGTTTAAGCCACTTAGACCAAACAAACGCGAGGTAATTTGCACAGCATCTGGATAGGAGATCAGAACTTAAATAAATTCTTAGCAAAGAAGAAAGGGATAGCTTGGAACAGACAGGAGCTGTACATCTTATAGAAATGCCACATAAAGAAGATGGCCCTTGAGCTCAGCTTTGGGACTACTTTCAGGTAGAGAGGATGCAGTCAAGGCAAGAAGGACAGCTTGGAGTGTCATGAGAAATAGTGAGCACAGCTTCTCTTAACCATGAAGGAAGCCTGGAAAATGTAGATCTACCTAGATCAGAATGGAGATTGTTGGTTTGACTGGAAGAAAGGGACAGGAATCAATTCACTGACTTAGAGATGTGCTCCCAGTTGGGATGTGATAGTTTTGAGGACAAATGAATCTATTAGATGGTCTTCAGCATTGCTATTCTAGGAATATTCTAGGAATGCTCCCCTACAGCATCTAGACAGCTTGGGCAAGAGAAGGCAGGAAATAGGGGAGGGGACCAGAATAGTGGGACTGAACAATACCCAGCCAATATCACAGCCCTCTTAGCTTGGTTAAGAGGAGGGAGGGAATACCTAGAGTAGTTACCTGCCATCAAAGGGAGAATAGAATTGCAGAATAGCTCAAATTTGTCTCAATTTGCTCTGAGTTAAATTCATGTAATTTTCCACCAACCTGGATCATTAGGTCTTTCAAAGAAACCCTTCATGATAATTTCCTAAGCAGTAATGTTACAAGGACACCATAGTCTTGTACATCCCCAGGACATTTGTTGTATATAGAAGAGAGATAAGTGCTCTCAGGAAGGATGAGCAGGTATGAAGAGCATGTACTCCACCAGACAGTTGGTTCAATTTCTTCCCCAATGGGAATTCCAATCAACAGTCAATGGGATGTGTGTTTTTTCCAGATTTATGAATTTCTGGCTGTTCCACAGAAAACCTTAATTGGCAATTCCTAAGAGGGAGCATTTATTTGATGTAAACTCTTTTTTTTAATTTTTAATTTTTTTTAATGTTCTACAATTCCTTAAAATTAAGATTTTATCTCCCCCCACACCTTCCCCTCACTACCCCCCTCCCTCCCCATGACAGCATAAAATTCTGTATAGGTTCTACATATACTTTGCTATTGAGCACGTTTTTACTATAGCCATGCTATGTAGTTGCACTAAAATAAATGGAAGAAATCATATAACAAATCAAAACATAATACACTAAAACATACACACAAACATGATCTACATTCTGCGAATGACTTCCATATTTCTTTTTCTGAGTGTGGAAGGCATTTTGCCTTAGAAAACCATCATTGGCCTTTTTTTTTTCCAGTAAGTTCTTGTGTTATTACAAAGTTCAGTCTACCAGAAAAAACTTGCTCGCACACTGGTCGTTATTGTAAACTCTTAAGTATACCCAACTGGGATGTGGCAGGATGAGGAAGAATCAAGTCAGTATAGCATAGTCTAGCAAGACCATTAAATTCAGAGGACAGTGTTCTTCAAAGAGAATACCAAGTTAGCACATGCTGATCCTGTCATCATTGCAGGCTCTGCCCTCTAGGGCCCAGAGAGACATTTTATTTCCCATATGACACCTGTTCAGATATTTGAAGCCAGCCATGGTCTCTCTGTTATCTATGCTAACTATTCCTGCTTCTTCAAAGGAACTTTGTATGGTCTTATTCCAAGGCCATACTGCAACATGGGCCTCCAAGGGTTCATTCCATGGATAGATTTGGGGGGGGGGGGTCCATGCACTTGTTTTACTATTTTATAACTACTTGAACATAGCTTCCTTTCTAATCTTGTATATTGTATTTTGTGCACTTAAAAACCTTGTGAGGGGCCCCTGGGCTTTACCAGATGCTGACAAAGGGCCCCAGGATATAGGCTCAGTGAATCTGGTATACATATTACTACTACTGCTCTGCGCTGGCAGTCTTTAAAGTGGGGCCCTGGAGTCCTTAGAACTTTCTCAGCGGGTCCATGAAGTCAGAATTATTTTCATGACAATACTAACATATTTTAATTTTTAATAAGGCAAATGTTGGTAGATCTAAGCCACATAAACAAAAGCCCTTGGGGGGCGGTATTATCTTCAGTGATTTTTAAGGGTAGAAAGGGGTCCTGAGGCTACCAAGTTGCCTATGCAGCTTAACTCTTGCCGTGTTCCATGTTAATATGCTGTTCCCACTCCCATCCATGTCACTTGACATTTCACCCCCAAAATAGTTATTACAGCAACTTTGGATTCAAAATCATCATTTGCCTCTCTTCAGTTTTGACAAGGAAGATGATGCTTTATGAGAGAAAAAACAAGCTGTTTCTTAGTACTGATAAGAGCTTACACTTCCCAAGTATTCTTTGTGGCCATCCTCATTATTTTACCTGGAATGTATCAGTAGGTAATGGACTTAGTCTAATGTAGTGGATCTGTTGAGAAAGGGTTTTTTGTAATGCAGTTGCTGCTGTTACTGCCGACTCTGACAAGAGAATTTTGTACAAGGTGAGGTCTATAGAAATACTAGAAGTGGAACACACCAGCCCACTTCCTGTCACCCTCATGGTCCCTGAGTGAGCAGAAAATTGGACCATTCCCAGAATTGGTGACGTTCCAGGATGTGGCTGTGGACTTCACCCAGGGGCGTGGGGGCACCTGGAGCCAGCCCAAAAGGAGCTGTACAGGGAGGTGATGGTGGAGAACTATCAGAACTTTTGTCTCCCTTAGTAAGGACAACTTGTCCTGGCGAGCTGGTCTGTCCATTGGGCTAGCCATGTGTTCTTACTTGAAGTCTGTGGCATGGCTAAAGTGCTAAGTGTGTAGCACATTGTTTTAGTGCTTTGTTTAGGGCTTTGTCTTAGTGTGTAGGGATTGTCATGAATGGTGATGGTGATAGGGACTATGGCTGTCATTTGTATTGTACTTCAGGGGTTGGAGGTGGTAGCTGTTACCTTTTTTGATCCTACCCCAAACCTGTGAGGTAAGTACTGCAATCATCGCTATTTACAGTAAAATATAAAGTGGGTTCCATGTGCCAAGTATGAGAGATAAACACTAGATGGCCTTTCCATTGGTCTCACACTTTAGGAATGTCTAAGCAACACTTGGAATATCAGTCTCCCCTGACTCCCCCCAGACATTTATTTTGTATATGAGAGATAAGTTCTCTTGAGTTAGAATGAGCCAGTTTGATGACCAAGCTCTCTAACTTGACATTTGGGTCAATGTCTACTACAATGGGCACTCCAGGTCTGAAGTTGGTGTGAACATTTTCTCTAGATTTAGGAATTAATGTATATAAAAGTTCCCACAGGTGAACCTTAACTCAAAACCCTATCTGAAAGCCTCCATCTGAAGGTGAAGTCTGAGGAAGAATCTAACTCAGCCAAGCAGTAGAAAATACCCTAATCTTGCACATCCCTACTCGAAGCATTTAATCTGCATATGAGAGATAAGTGCTCTTAATTAGGATGGGCCTGCCTGAGTAGCAAGCTTTCCACCTTTGCAGATGGGTTAATTGCTGTTCAACAGCCCTCCAGGTCTGAAGTCAGCCTGTGATTTCTGTGTATAAAGTTTCACAGGAAAACCTTGAGACATGCCTTCATTTGCAAGTGCCTTCCTGTGGGGATGTGTCATTCTGAGAAAATGAACTCATTGCCAAGCAAGGTAGCTAAGTGGAGCCTTTAAGAGGAGATTCCCCTGTGAAACCGAGCTATTCTTAATCTTTTTTTGGTTGAGACTTTCATTTCCTACATAAAAGGGTTTACTCTGTACAGTTGACATCAGCAGAGTTATGGTGATTCTCCTGAAATAACCCTTCCCCATTCCGTTCCTTCATTCAGACATTCTCTCCTAAAAACACAAGCCCAATATCAGTTATGGAATAGTTTACATATAGAGATTTTCTTTGAGTCAAAATAACTCCTTATTTTTGTTTCATATTTTCTGTGACCCCAGTACAGTGAGTCCTTCAGAGGTGCCTTGGGAGCACCTCAGGGCCTTCATAGGATTTGATCCCTTTCCTGAAGATGAAGGGTGGTAAGATTGGGTTCTGAACTATCTGGAACTTTCGTTTTTTCTTTTCTCCTAAGCAGGGTTTTGAGTTTCCACACCAGTAGTCATCTTCCAGCTAGAAAGAGAAAGTATGGCATGGATACTGGGGAAAGAAGTTCCACAAAGCATCTCTACAGGTGAGCAAGTAGACATAAGGGAAAGATGAATTATATAAGCTATACTTGAGCATTTAGGGGCAAAACATTCAACTGTAGAACAAATTGTGTTTACAATGGCTTCAGTTTTTTGTTTTTTTTTTGAGATCAAGGTGAGGCTGTTAAGTATGGGTTCTCTTAAGCGCTTAAGTTCTTAAAAAATTCATTGGTTGATCTTCAGTGATTAGCTCATCAAGATCAACATGTTGCTACCTTATTAGTAAACTCCAATCACCTGGGTAGGTTACATGAATGGGTTGAGGGGAGAGGAAAAAAATTCACCTTAGGTGCCAGGCACTGTGCTAAAGGCTTCACAAATACTACTACTTTTGTTCCTCACAACAACCCTGAGAGGCAGGAATAACCTCTTTTTTTTTTTTTTTTTTACATTTGTGGAAAATGAAACAAGCAGGTTAAATTATTACCCAGATTTAGGATCAGTACAAGATGGTAAGTGTCGCAACAGAAATTTCCAGAGCAAACCAGCATCGTGCCCATCCTAACTCGGAGCATCTATTGTGTATTTTTGAGATAAGTGCTCTCTGTTAGGATGAGCTAGTGTGAGGACATCTCTTACCTTGAAATTAATTGCTCCTACAATGAATGGCACTCCAGGTCTGCAGTCAGTGTGTGCTTTCTCCTGATGAAGGAATTTCTGGGTAATTGAGAAAACATTTAACATGCAATGCCATAGTGGAGGCCTTCATTTGAAGAAGAAGTGTAAACACTCTCCACTGAGATGACATTCTGAGGAAGACTCAACTCAATTGCCATCAAGCTGGTAAGTGAAGAGGACAGTCAGCTTCAAAGATGAGTACAGCAAGTGACCACATGTTGATAGTGTGATGACAATTATTTTCAGAGCCAACACTTGTCTTGCATGTCCTAATTCAGAGCATTTATTTTGTATGTGAAAGATAACTTTCTCAGTTAACAATGTGCCAGTCTGATGACCAAGCTCTCCACCTTGACAGTAGGGTCAGTCGCTCATACAATGTGCACTCCAGGATTGAAGTCTGTGTGATTAGTCCTTACTCTAGATTTTCACAGAATTTCTGTGTGTAAAAGTTACACAGGAAAATCATGATGCAGCTGCTCCCCTCACTGAGAATCTTTGAGTGTAGGTATCTCAAAGTGCTCACAGCTTTGTATTGCACAGTTCAGGTAAGATTCAATTCACTGTAAAGACAGAAACCAGAATGGAGAGGACCTCTTTCCAGGGTAGTATTGCAAGTGACCCCATGTAGATAACACTTGAACAGTAATGTTCAAGGGCACTATACTCTTGCACAACCTAACTGACCTCATTTATTGTGTAGAGGGGAGTGATAACTGCTGCCAGCAAGGATGAGCAGGTCTGAAGAGCAAGCACTCCAGTACAGGTTTGGGTCAATTTCTTCAACAATGGGCACACTAGGTAATAGTCAGTGTGATGTCTGTTTCCTCCTGATCTAAGACTATCTGACTGTTTTCACAGATAAATCTTAACTGGGAAATCCTAGGAGTGAGAATTAATTTGATATTAACTGTAATTGCATGCAGTGGGGAAGTGAATCAAGATGTTTAAGCAAGAGTGACAAATGCAGAGGACAGTCATGTTGAAAGATGAGAACAGGAAGGTGGCATGTTAGTAGTTTCATAAAAACCCTTGTCTTGCACATCCTAATAAAGAGCATTTATTGTGTATCTCTGATAAAGTACTCTTAAGTTAGGATGAGCCAGTTTGAGGACCAAGCCCTCTTAAGTTGACAGTTGGGCCAATTGCACCTACAAAGCCATCTTGAAGCAGTTACGACTTTCCATTTCAAAAACTAACTGCTACCAAACAGGAGCCTTGCTATGACATTAGGTCCCATAGGAGTTGTCGTTTGGGGTATGTCATTCTATGGAAGAATGAAAGAATCTTCAAGCAAGGTAGCTAAAGGAATGAGGATAGTGTCCTTCAAAAAAGGAGTTCATAAAGTTACCACATGTTGATAGAAGTTAGCAGTTACTTTCAGAACAATGCCCTGTCATGCCCATCCTAACTCAGTCATGAAAGAAATTTTCACATCTAATACCAATCTGGCCAATCCTCACTGAGAACATTTATTTATGGTGGTTTTTCTTAAGTTACTTAACGGATCTTTTGAAATTGGGCTCCAAAATTTCTATAATTTGGAGGGGGACTTTCTGAAGAAAGAAAGAACTCATCCTACTCATCTTACAGATCCTAACTCGGAGCATTTATTGTGTATTTTTGAGATAAGTGCTCTGCATTAGGATGAGCCAGTCTGAGGACAAGCACTTAAAGTGAGAGATGATTTTTTCTCCAGGATCAGAAAGAAAGCCTTGTTTTCACATTTCTGGATGGGCTTGCTTTTGAAGCATGGAGGGATTTTTAGGTTATGACTTTCCACTTCAAAAAGTGTAACTCCTACCACAACAGGAGACTTGCTATGATGTTGGATCCTACAGGAGCTGTCACTTGGGGTGTGCCATTCTAGGGAAGAATGGAAGCATCTTCAATCAAGGTAGCTAAAGGTTTAAGTTAGTTTGTGTCAAAACTGAGTTCATAAAGTTGGCACATGTTG
>CM053771.1:6403654-6432088 GCA_028658325.1 Potorous gilbertii | reverse complement strand
CTCTCTCTCTCTCTCTCTCTCTCTCTCTCTCTCTCTCTCTCTCCCCCTCCCTCCCTCCTTCTGATCTGTCTTCTATTTACCTGCTAAAAGGATGTTTATGAAGCAAATATCTGATGTCATGCCCCTACTTAGTAAACTAAAATGGACTAAAATGGCTTCTTAATGTCACCAAGATCAAATAGTATTCCCTCTTTGACCTTTAAAACTCTTTGTAAACAGTCCTTCTATATAACAGTCTTCTTATAATTCACATGCTCAATGATCCAACTACACTGACCTATATGCTTTTCTTCAGACCTGATGCTACATCTCCCAACTCCACCTTTACCCTGATGGGCCTCCATGCTTGGACATTCCATGTCTTAGATATCTGGATCCCGTTGACTTAGCTCAAATACCATATCACCGTCTTTAGAAAGTCTTCCATCCCCCAGCTGCTAGTGCCTTCCCATACAAGATTACCTTTGATTGATTCTGTATATATCTTTTATGTTCTTAGTTACTTAGGTACATGCCATCTCCCCCATTATAATGTGAATTATTTGAGATCAGAAACTGCTTTTGCCTTTCTTTGTATCCCCAGCACTTACCATAGTGCCTACATCCTTGTTGATTGACTAAATCAAGTCATCACAACTGTTTTAACTGGTTGGAAAGTAGATAAATGGAAAAGATGAGGTAAACAAGAACCCCAAATACTTGATCATAGCAACTCAAGGTGTGATAAACATAAGGACATTGACTCCTAGAATTCTTTATTTGAAAAAATAATACCATAGGAAAACAAAATTAGTCTGGGAGAAGTTAGGTTTAGCTCGGTATCATACTACATGTCACAAGTTCTAAATGGATACATCATGTAAATACAAAATGTCATATTAAAAATCAGAAGGTAAGGAAATGTCTCTCACATCTATGGCTAGTAGAAGAATTAATTTAAATGATAGACTTTATCCCAGAAAATGGGGGATTTTGTTTAAACATTGTGGTAGTATACCTCTCCTTCCAGCGCTCCTACAATTACCATTTTAATCTTTTGTCATTTCTGCCAATTTGGGTGAGGTGAAATCTTAGAATGGTTTTGACTTCCAATGTGATTAGAATTAGTAGGCAATTAACTGGAAAATTTTTAGGATCAAATATTTCTGATAAAGTTTATTATCTATGAAATATTGATTCAAATACATAAAAGAACAAGAACCATTCCCTGATAGACAATTGGTAAAAGAAAAAGAAGTTTTCAAAAAAGAAAGTTATTAATCATGTGAAAAAAGAAAATACTCCATGTCAGTAAATAAGAGGAGAAGAATACTACCACATTGTTGTTAGAGTAATAAATTAATCTGACCATTTTTTTAAAGCAGATTGGAACTATACTCAAAAAGTCATGAAAACTACAAACGCTTTGATCTAGTGATACCACTCTTAGACATACCCCAAGGAGATCAAAGACCAGAAAAATACATGTACAAAAATGTTTATAGGAGTACTTTGTTGTAACAATAAAGTGTAATTAAAATGGTGTCCTTTAAGTGGGAAAGAACTGGATAAATTGTGTTTGTGTCATAAGAAATGAAAAAACAGAGTCAGAGAAACTTGACAAAATTCATGTCAAATGATTCAGAGTGAAATGAGCAGAACCAGAATCATACCCATGATGACCACAGTAACATAAAGGAATTCACAACTTCGAAAGATTTCAGAACTCTGATTATTAACATAACCAATAGTAACTTCAAAAGACTTGAGGACTTCTGTGTTACACGAGCAACAAGATAGAAGACTAGACATTTTCTCCAATCCCCACAACTTTTCAGACCTCCCCAAAACAGAAATCATGTACCAAAAATAAAGCAACTGCACCTGTTTCCGTGGTGTAGGACAAGAATTTAGAACATGGTTATTCTAAGAACTGAAACTCACTAATGCTGAGGTTACTCAGCACCCCTCCCCTCACACATTATCAGCAGCAAAGACATACCAGCAGATCTAATGACACAATACAAGCTTTCATCGAAATCTACCCTTTACATTAGTACCCTCTCCCTCTTTCTAGTGTTATATATATTCCACAGCCTTAGGCTATGGAAGTATTTTTTGGATACTAAAGTCAATTTGACCACAATTCGGGTTTTTTGTTTTGTTTTGTTTTGGTTTTTTTGAAGATTCAATTAATTTATTTTTAGTTTTCAGCATTCATTTCCACAAGGTTTTGAGTTCCAAACTTTCTCCCTTTCTTTCTCCTCATTACCTCCAAGATGGCATGCATTCTGATTACCCTTTCTCCCAGTCTGCCCTCCCTTTTATCATCCTCCTCCTTATCCCCTTCCCTTTTACTTTCTTGAAGGGAAAGATGGATTTTCTGTATGGCCACAATTCTTTAGGAGCAAAAGTCTTCTTGGGGCTGCATCCTAGAAACATCAATGCTGGAAAGCTCTGAACTGTCAAAGCTACAGAAAACAGGCTCTGAACCAGCAGGCTCTGAAGTGCTAGGGCCAGTTCAAAGAATTATGGAACAAAAGTTAAGTCATGTCACCAGAAGAGCACACTGCACTTGTGGGGAGTTATGCAGTATTCTGCAAAGTCTGAAGGAAAAGCTCACAATCAGCTAGGGAAGGCTAATTCTGATAAGCCAAAAATGAGAACCAAGAAGAAACAAACAACAACAAAAGCAAAACAAAGGGAAATTATGTAACAATTGTGAGACAAGGTACCCAGCAGAAGTTCAGGAAAACATGGCACCACAATACACTGTTCCTGAGTGGTTTAAAAAAGAAATGAAAATTATGAGAGTAGAATGTATGTTCTGTGCAGCAAAAAATAATGTGCAGAATTGGAAAATTTCAATCTGCAATAGCAAGCCTCACCCCCAAAAATGAGATTGAACAAGAGATTGGGAAGACAAATACACAGAAGTGAAAGACAATATGGAAGAAGAAAAGCAAAAAAACCCAAGAACATTAAAAGAAAATATACTCGATGTAAGCAAAACATGGATCTTGAACTCAGGATGCATAGAGACTGATGCAAAAAAAATGCATCTAAAACAAAAGTTTCGAAGGGGACACAAACCACATTGTTACTTTAAATTAGTATAGACTGGAAACAATAAGCTATATAACATTCATAATTTATATACAACCTTTTATTCTTTGTATATTGAAATATCTGTGATTGTCAAGTTCATAATTTAAGAGGATTTTTTAAAAGGAAGACTGAATCTTGCTTCTGATGCTTACTGTATATAGGCCAAGCATTTAACCTCTTGTTGAAAAATAATGGCCAAGAATATTTTGTTAGCTGTAAGACTAAGGCATCTTTGTTTTCTTGATACATATAGCCATATGGGAGAAACTCATTACTTTGGTACCAAGAGAGTCTAGACAGCAAGAATCTTTCAAAATAGTGGAACAAAGCAAAACTGTAATGGTAAAGAAACAGAATCAAGGATAGGGAGCAGTAGATCACTATATCAATTAAATTACCAAAAAATATTTTACTTAATTAGAAAAAATAATAAAATTAATTTGGAAAAATTAAAAGTCAAGAATATCAAAGGAAATATTGAAAAAAGTGTAAAGGAAGTAGGTTTATCCACACCAGATCTTAAATTGTATTATAAAGCAGTAATTATCAAAAATACAGAAAATATCAAAAAAAAAACAGAAAGATAGCTCAATGGGATAGAGTAGATATACAATTTATAGCAACAATTAAATATAATAACTTTGTCTTTGATAAGTGTGAAGACTTAAGATATTGAGATAAGAATTCATTATTTGGTAAAAAAAAAAAATGTTGAGAAAGCTGAAAAACAGTATGGCAGAAACTGGATATGGACCTATATCTCACACTATTTACCAAGATAAGGTCAAAATGGATAGATGACCATAGATTTTACAAGAAAATTAGAACATGGAACAAATTACTTATATGTTGGAGAGGACATAGAAAAAAATGGGACACTAATTCATTGTTGGTGGAATTGTGAATTGATTCATTCATTTTGGAGAGCAATCTGAAACTGTGCCCAAAGAGTTATTACACTGCCTATACCCTTTAACCCAACAATACCACTATTGGTCTATATCCAAAGATGATTCTTTTTTTTTTTGTGATGCCTTTTGATTTATGCATAAATTGGATTTGAGTGAGGCAGAGTTACACAAAGTCATCAGCCTTACTCTCTCCTCCAGAGCCATCAAAGTCCAGTGGCAGGACAGTCTCAAGATGGCTGGTGATGGCTCAGGTTGCAGTGGATGACCTTGGTGTCTCTGGTGTCTAACCAAGTTCTAAGCACTCCACATTGCCTGCTTCAGCTGCCTTCATGGCAGTTGGAACAAATTGTTCTCATCTGCCCATTCCGTCACAGGAAGTTTTCACATGCTTAGGGTAGATACCCCTCTAACTCACCAATGAGTTTGAGACCCCTTGGTTATCCTCAACCTTGTCTGACCTGTCTGCCAAAATGGTTTACCAGTGTGTGGCCGCTACACTTGCTGCAGCTTCTTGGAGCCACAGGTTAGAGTTAGGTGGAACAAGTGGACACCAACAGTGGAAAGAGCCTCAGAAAGGGCTTAGCAGGCATCACACCAAAGTACTTGTCCTTCCTGAACACACTCTACACCCCTAAAGATAATTAGAGGAAAAGCAAAAGAACCTAGATGTTCTAGAATGTTTATAGCAGCTCTCTTTGTGGTGGCAAAGAATTGAAAGTTGAAAGAATTAATTGAGGAATGCTTGGACAAGTTGTGGTTTATCATTGGGATGGAATATTACTGTGTTATAAGAAATGATGAGCTAAATAATTTTAGACAAAGATTTGTATGAAATTACCAAGAACAAAATGAGCAGAATCAAGAGAATATTGTCTACAAGAAGAGCAATAGTAAGAACTTTGAGCCAATAAGTTATTTTCTCTATTATAAATACCCAAATTAACTATAAAGGACATGTGAAGAAAAGTGCTGTGTGCATGCAGACAAAGAACTGATAAATAGAAGTATGCATAGAACAATTTTGCATGTATATTTATGTTTAATGGTAGCCATCCCTAGATTGGGGAAAGAAAGAAATTTACATGATAATTTGATTGTATATTTGAACAGCAGATTGTGCATAATAGATTTGTAGTTTCATGTACAATCATTTTTATTGTACTGTGTTTTGAAAAGCCTTGTTTTATTCCATTAATTAAAAATTAAATTAAATTTTAAGAAATCAAATGATGGGGGGGGGGCGGAGCCAAGATGGCAGAGTAGAAAGACTCACCTATGCTAGCTCCGAACCCACAGCCCATGGATTTCCTCTAAAAAGAACTCCCAACAAATCCTGGAACAGTAGAAGAAATCAAATGATGGAAGATATAGGGAGGCAAAGCATAAATCAATGAGTCTATAGAGCTATTAATAAAAGAAATTCACCCATATAAAGGAAAAGTGCTGAGGTATAGGAAGCTCTGTTGAAACCTCTGGTCTCTAAAGAAAAAGATAAAACAATGGATTATCATCAACTCCAAAAGATATACAAACCTATTTCCCTAGAGTTCTCTATGGTTTCAGTGCATAAGCTATCCAGAGTATTTTGTTGAATGCCAAGTTTGTAGAAATGCAAAAAAATAGTGGGTCAAGAATCTTGACTTTGACTTTTGATCCCATTCTCTTGGAGCCTCACCTTCCTCATCTTCCAAAGAGGGGTAATAATGCCAAAAAGCACTCATTTAATGTATCGAAAACAATTTGGGAAACTTAAAATGGTATATAAATGTCAGTTATTCAATTAATGTATTAAAAACATACCCAACCAACACCTCATCATGATTCTAATCAGAAACTTCCTTCTAAATAAATATTGAAATAATACATGATAAATACTACATGATAAAAATTTAGAATCCATATACACATGTAAATATTGATGAAATAATAAGAAGATAATTTATAATGTTCCTAAAAGAAATATTCCCCTAAAATAATAACGTTCCTTGAAAAGAAAGTCACTTCCTGACTAAAAGAAAACAAAATTGTAGCCTGTTAAAATAGATTTATCATCCTTCATTTATATTTATTCTTCATAGTATCTCATCCCATTGATGTGGTCAGCGTATAGGGATTTATTCCACCTGATTGTGTCCCACACCATTAGTTTTCTCATGATATTACCATCACTTTGCCAGATCTCTAGTTTGAATAATATAGTCACTGTCAGGATCCCAACCTTCCAATGTGATGTGTGTGTGTGCATGCGTGTGTGTATGCATGCATGTGCCCTGAGTATGTTATGGGCATAACATTCAGTCCAACCTGGTCACAAGCCCCACCTCATCATGGCACTGCTGCTGGGGAAAGCCCAAGAATTGGCATGTTCCTGTTCATGATGAAAAGATTATTGTCTCACCCTAGAATGCCACCAATAAACAGGCTACCTTTGTAAGTCATGTGGATGAGCCAAGTGTCAAGAATGAAATTTTCCATTCTTAAAAAAGTGAAGCCTGAGGATGATGTGCTTGGTTTCAATTTGGCTGTTTTGCTACCATGGACAAGAAAACCCTTTGTTTTGTTTTGTTATTTTTTTATTATCCAACAGATGGGTTTTGAATCTCCCCTTACTATGGTTATGTCTGGTACTGGAACCAGAAGACAAGTCACTAAATGTCAGTCAAGCCCCTGGCTACAATGAAGGCATCTATCTTACCTTCCTTAGGTAAGCAGGTAAGCAGGTTAAATGTAAGCCAAATGTGGGCTCTAAGTAAAAGCAACCAGACTATCTTGGTGGGTCAGACAGTGGAGGGAGGGGAAAAACAAGCTCCAAAATGAGACTCTACACTTGGTGGTGAACTTTTGTTATTTAGTTGTTTTCGATTGTGTACAACTCTTCATGATCCTTGTTGGGATTTTCTTGGCAAAGATTTTAGAGTTGTTTTCCATTTCCTTCTCCAGCTTATTTTACAGTTGAGGAACTGAGGCAAACAGGATTAAGTTACTTGTTCAGGGTCACACAGCTAGTAAATGTATGAGGCTGGATTTGAACTCAGGATTTCCTGACTCCAAACCTGGTGTTCTTTCCAGTGCATCACCTAGCCACCTTACTACATATATTTCTCTCCTCAACGTTAGTATCGTGGGGGAAACTAAAGCTGGTTGAGACTACTGCCATGCTCTTATCCTCAAAGTTTGGCAAATTTTACCCATCAGATGTGACTGAGTTTGTGTATGTCACAGATGACACACACTAAAAAGCTGGTCTTGAGAGTGGAGCACCTGATCTTGAAAGTGCTTGTTTTTGACCTCACAGAACCAACAGTCAACCAGTTTCTTACTCAGTATTTCTTGCACTATCAGCAGGCAAATCCTACAGGGGTAAGTTTAGCAATATTTCTGGGAGAGTTAAATTTAATTGATGCAGATCCATGTCTGATACATCACTTATTTGGGGGGCTGCCTTTCATATAGCAGTTGTAGACTCCTCCTCTAACCAGTTTGAAACCCCCAAATCTGAGAAAGGCCTAAAACCTGGATTGGCCAATCAGGAGAGACATTGTGGCCCACTCTGAGCTTAATCTACCATAATGCTTTGCATGCTCTGCTCTCTGAGTGAACTCAAAATGCCCCTTCCGTGTCAATACAGTCTTCTGTTAATGACTATCAAGGAAAAGGAGCCTTGACCAGACACTACCTTAAATAATGGGACTTTTCCTAAGTATTTTATGGATATATACTATGTTATGTCATGTTAATGGTAAAAGAAACACAGATATCCTGGAATTCTAATTTCAATTGACCCTTTGTCAAATGTCTTGTCTTATTGTATATGCAACCTATTCACTTGAGAAATTCCTTTCTCATATCATGGTCAACTATATAGAGACTATAATTCTGGCTGACATAGGCATCCTCAGCCAAGGAGGAAGGGAGGGGTGAGAGGGAATTGCTCTAAAGATAAAAGCTCTCTGCTTTGTCTATCCATCTTTGAGTTAGGTCATTGTGAGCTCCCATGCATATCTCTGTATGTATGCTGCACAAGCTTTGAGAGAAATAATATTCATATACTCATATTAGACTAATTTTGTTTGTCTTTCTACAAACAAACTTATTAACATTCTGTACAACCACTGGGAAAAGCTGGCCTGAATCAGTAATCCAAAAAAGAGGATACATTTTGGAAAGTCATAAGCCATGTTTGATGGATCTCCAAAAAGACCTATATAGAACATCACAGACTATACGAGAAAACTCCAAGAAGGCAAAGTACTATGACATCGAGACACTAAACTTTTAGTAAGAGACTTTGGTCATAACTCTAACAGAACCTGCTGTTTAATTTAAACAAACTAGTTGTTTATTTAAAATCCCCATCCTAGGTTTATTCACAAAGAATTAATTACAAGTTTTGATCAATTACAGATTATGGAATACCTTCTTTAATTGAAATGTAAATCTCTTGTATGTGTAATTTTCTTGTGCATTTAGCTATAGATAGAAGCAGTTTGATTTATACATACTGAATATTAATCCCCATACCTTAGGATAAGAATTAATTTGGCAAAAGCAGTGGGTCTCCTGTTACACACATGCATGCCATTTCCTCTCTTGTTCATTTTACAGATGAGAAAACAGCCTAAAATTGTTAAATGATTTAGCTAGTGTCACACAGCCCGTATGGGTCTGAGGCTGAATTTACAATCAGGCTTCCTGACTCCAGGCCTGATGCTCTATCCACTGTGTGACCTAGCTGCCCCTCATATGTGTGTGTGTGTGTGTGTGTATATGTGTGTGTGTGTATATATATGTGTGTGTGATACACACACACATATATACACACACACACATATATATATACACACACATATATACACACACATATAATTTATATATTATGTATTGTTATATATATTATAAATATAAATATGTATATGTGTATAAAGTTCAATCCCTCCTTCTCAAAGAACTCCCTCCTCTTTTCATATCACTGAGATGCTTTCCATCAGTATCTCCTCCTTCACGAAATGACCCTTTTCCTTGCCAAGACAAACCCTGTACATGTGCAAGTGATCCCATTCCTATTTTCTCCAATAGATTGTCCCCTCCATTATCCCTTCTCCCACTAAATGTCTCTATTGGCAGCTTTCCTAGTACCTAGAGACATGCCCTTGTCTCCCTCATCCTACAAAACAAACAAGAATTCACTTTATCTGACCATCCCCATTGGCTGTCTCCTATATCCTCCCTCTCTTTGCTTGGCTAATTTTCTTGAGAATACTATCTTTTGTTTAGAAGACTACCTGTGGCAAAGGCTTATCTGATCATATTGGAAAGGATTTTAGTATTCTTCCATTAGATGCATGTCACTTTTTACATACTTTCTCATTTTCATCCTCAAAGGCCTAGGGAGTAGGTGTTATTATCCTCCATATTTAACAAGGAAATTGAGACAAGCAGAGATTGTGACTTACTTAGGGTCACAAAGCTAGGATCTGAGGCCATATTTGAATTCAGGTCTTCCTAAATCCAGATCCACTGCTCTATCCATTGCATCACCTAGATACTTTATTTTATCTAGTCTCCATTTCCCAGGCTCATTCAAGAATCACCAGAGGCCCATATTTTGTAAAAGTCTATTTAGGTTCATAACTCCTTATATTTTTATTAGATTTGTCTAGATCTGAAAGGTGAATATTGAGGTCCCACACAATCATAGTTTTGCAGTCTATTTCTCTGAGGGGCTCAACTATACTACTTCACTAACAGGATAGTGTAATGAATAGAAAGTTGTTCTCAAGGCTAGGAAGGAGCTGCTCTGGCATTCTAGCTGAGCAAATAACTTAATTGCCCAAGCACCATAAGCAATTCTCTAACTTTCGTTGGTCTATACCTGAATAAGTCGTTTCCGTTTTGAAGTTTCTTTTAACAATGAATTCACAGATCATCTATCATGCCTTGAAGCATACAGTTCCTCATCTCTTACCGCCCTGATTATTTTTCATTTCATAGTCTGAGATCATGAATGCCACTTTTAGTCAGATCAAATTCTGCTCCAGCTCATTTTAAGAGTACTTTTAGATATTTACTGTAAACAACTTCTTAGATTTCTTATTCCAGCAAATCTAGCCTTGTCTGATTTCTAATTCGTATCGCTACCCTCATTTTCTAGGTAAGTTCCTCCAATTCACAACTATGATTATGTTCTTCCTTCCAGAATCTTGTTGTGTCCCCTGACCCCTTTACAAAAAAAAAAAAAAAAAGTGGAGGGGAGAATGAAATTGGCACCAATCTGTGATTAGAATGTCCTCTTTCCTCTTTAATTAACCCAGTTCTAACTTTAAAAACAAAATCCTCTATGCTTATCCCTCCATGGTTGAAATTTGTGTTGTCTCCCATGAATATTCCCTCTTTTTCAGACTTTTCCTCTGCTGCTGCCTATTTGCCTGTTGAATCTAACGTATCTCTACAGTGATTTCACCCTTTTTGGCCTGGTTCTGAGAAGAGGTTCTACCTCCGTATCCATACATTGCTTCTGGCATGCCCCAATTAATAGGAAATTCTTCCATCTTCTTCCCTTTTATTCCCTAATAATTCTTCCCCTCCCTTCTTTAAATCAACAAAACCACACAATCATCCCGTTTGTCTCTTTTACTCTGCAAGTCTAGAAGGTAACTGAATTCTAAAGAATTCCCAAGAGTTCTCTTCTCTGCCCCCCTTCCCCCCTGCCCTGGAAAAAGTAGTGCCATGATCCTTACTTTCAGATTACTTGCATGCAGTTACCTTTCTAAGTTTCTCTTGTCTTTGATATTTGTTTAAAAGATTTGCCCATTCCTGAGCTTTTAATCAGGAAAACTTGAGTCTTCTATGGCAGGAAAGATCCACTCTTCCCCCTTCTTCCCGCCCCCCCATAGGATAATTAAAAATGTTCAAGTATATTATTCTTATTTGTAAGCCTTTTAGAGTATTGAGCTCCAGAATTTCTTCTCTTATCAGGTAATTTACAGCATACTCTTCTGTGATTGGTACTTGAACTTTCTGGATTCTTGCAAGTTTCTTCTTTAACCTGGAAGCTAAGGATTTTGAGTATTATATTCTGGGATGTTTTCAATTTGGGTTTCTTTTGAAGGATGACTGGTAAATTCTATTTTCACTCTGTCCTGGGATTCTAATGGGTTCCCAGAACCTAGCACTGTGCCTGTTAGCAGTGCAGTTGGTGTTTAAAATGCTCTTTCATTCTTTCATTTACCAGGTGTTACTGAGCCACCGATAACATCTGAAATACTGTGGACAAGGCTAAGTTGGGGTGAAAGCAGGACAAGCATTTATATAGTGTGTACTACCAGTCAGGTATTGGGTTAGGTGCTTTACAAATACTCTCGAATCTGCTCCTCACAATATGTTGCTGTTACTATCTCCATTTTACAGCGGAGGCAACTAAGGCAGACAGATGTCATGACTTACTCAAGGTCACACAAGTAAGTGTCTGAGGACAGATTTGGACTCAGACCATCATAACTCTAGGCCCAGAGCTCTATCCACCGTGTCACATAGCTGCCTCTAGGTAGCCTGAAAGGAATCATGGGGCTGGAGGGCAAATGTCCTGACAATAAGAAAAGAACACTATCCAAAAACTAAAAGGCCATGAGCCTGACCAAATTCTAGAATGTATTATAGCCTGCATTAGAAACCCTAATTACGCCCACATTACTGTCCAGAGATTAGTGATATCGAGAAAAGGAAGTGATGAACAAAGCCATTAAAAGTCAGTATGGCTTCATCAAAAAGTCATGGAAGACAACAGATTGTTTTAGTTACTGGAATACAGTCAGTACCACCTTGACAGAAGTCTTCAATGGACTACCTCAGAAATGATTGCTTTTGTCTCCCGTTGTTTAACATTCTCTCATTCAAAAAGCATTAGGTACTGTTAGTGGCCTGAGCCACCCTTCTCCCCCAATCTGGAAAATCTGAATAGCACTTTTTGACCCTCCCTTTGTATAAGATAAGTCTGAATGGTTATGGTATTTGAAGATAAAATATGTTGATATTACACAATACTATACATATAGTTAAGGCATTTCTGAGTTTCTAAACTTTTTCTGTGTCATCTTCACCTTCCACAGAACTCCCCCAAAATTCTCATTTAATTTCTTATCTCCATCCATGACATGATGTGGAAGGGATAGCCATCTATGTCAATGTAAAGGTGTGTATGGGGGAGGGGGGAAGGTGGTTGTCAAGTCAGACAAATCCATATTCTTTATCACATCCCCTTGGCAATATGGTAAAGCCCAAAGACTTCTCTTGTTTTAAAATTCATAAAACGCAATGGTGGTGATAAGCTAGCATGTACATAGCACTTTAAGATTTGTAAAGCACCTTACAAATATTCTCATTTCATCATCACAACCATCTTGGGAGTCAGATGCTATTACTCTCGCCACTTTCGACCAAGTGCAAAAAATCTGATCAATCTGCATGTGTTTGAAAGGTATTCAGTGAACTCTAGTAGCCTTTCTGAGGAAGTCTGTCTGGATTAGGGAGGGAGTTTATCTACATTCTGAGGGGCTTGTAGAAAGCAGCACACTATAAAGTCCGGTATTTAAACATCCAGCAGCTTTCACAGTGGAGGTCTCCAATTAAACCCTGAGGAGTCATTTGGGGGAAAGGAGATTGCCTTGACCAATCTCTTTTCATGCCACCACTCCCTAGCCCAGCAGGACCTCACTCTTCACTCCAGCAACATTACTTTCCTTGTTTCTTGAACAAACATTTTGATCTCCTAACTCGATGCATTTTCAATAGTAGTTCCCTCATATCTGGAATTCTCTCCCTCTTCTCTGCCTGCTGGCTTTCCTTAAGCTCCAGCTAAAATTCTACCTTCTACAGAAGCCTTTCTCAGTAGTTTTTTAACATTAGTGTCTTCCTTCTGCAGACTATCTCCAATTGATCCTACTTCATTTGTTCGTAGCCATTTTGCATATTGTCTCTTCCTTTGGACAGCAAGCTCCTTGAGATCAGAAATTGTTTTTAGCGTCTGTATCAGACAGACTAGATTTGGTAAAGAAATGCATATTCAAGGCCTTACAAAAAGTCCAATAGAGAAAATGCACCAAATAGGGGAAATGTCCTGTAAAATTTGAGTCCACACTCCCCTAGACCCTTTATGTACTCATGTGCATGTCACAGAGTTTTAGGGATAGGATGTTTTGAACCAACTATACCACCATAGAAAATAACCATCGGGGTTATACTACACAGTACCCAAGCTCTGTGATGGCTGGAAGTAGTCCCACAATGACCAGGGTCTGTCCTAGTTATTGGTAAGAATACAAACCTCCAACAAACCTCGTTCCACATCATCTCCCACCCAACTGGCCTACTCTCTTCCTCTTACATGACACACCATCTGCTTTTTCTAAGCTTTTACACTGCTCATCCCCTTCTCCTGAAATGCACATCTCCACGCCATGCTGTCTCTGTCACAACCTAAGCTTGCAGGCGAGATGATCTCATTCCTTGTATTTGTGTCCCCACCACATGGCCCAGAGTAAACACTTGAGGAACATTTGTTGGTAGACTGATCTGATAAGCACTGGCCATATAAAAATTACATGTGTATTCCCTGCTCTTAAATTTGCTTTCTATTGCATGGATGACATCCTTATCAAATAAGATTATACAATATTAGTAACGCTAAGACATGGGATAACTTTGTCAAGATTTTAAAAGATCTTGATAGGTCATAGGGTTCAAGTTAAGATTAACTTTAATAAGGGACACACAGAATTACTTATGCTTGGATCAAAAAGCCAACTTCACAATTCAAAAGGAGGTATAAGATAGTATAATGTAGGAATTAGTCACCCATTAAATGACAGCCAAAAACCGTAATGCTATCCTGTACTGCACTGACAAATTAACTTCTCAAAGTAAGGATGGAATGATGCTTAACTGTGTAATGGCAAGGCCACATCTTTAGTACTGTGTTTAGTTCTGGGTTATGTTATATTATATACATGTATGAAATAATAACTGGCATTTATATAGCACTTTAAGGTTGGCAAAGTGCTTTACATGTTATTTCACTTGATGTAAAGACATATTTTGCTTTTGTTTTTTTGCAGATCAGTGATTTCACTTGCCATAGGGATTCCCAGTGAGAAAATACCTTTTATCAACATAGTCTAGAAGTTGCTCTTCAACTCATATATATGTAATTTATGCTATTTTACATCACATTCATTTCAATTTACACACACACACACACACACACACACATTCCTACCCTTCCCCTCTCAAGCTTATCCTGAAGAATGCTGCCTACCTTTGGAGGTAGCATTTTAGCCCTCACTGGACATCTGTAAGCAAAGGATGGGTGATTCCTTGTATATGATATAATAAGATTTCCTTCATATATGAGTTGGATGAGTTAGCTTCTTAAATTCTTTCCAGTTCTGAAATTCCCTAATGCATGCTGTTTCTGTAGCATGTCGCATGCTGATAAAGACTTGCTTATTCTTTGAATTTATAAGTTACAGATTATAGGGGCAGTACAGTATAGTGGTGAGGAAACTTGTATTTAATATCAATTCCACTCCCAGGTCTGCTATTTACTATCTGTATGATCATGACCAACTCAATTAACTTTCCTAATCATCAGTTCTGCTATCTATAAAATTAATAAGGGATTGGAATAGATTTTATGTCACATTCAAAAAAATCCATAATTTGGTGTTTGGTCATTTTTCTTTTCTAGATGAATGATTCTGCACAGTATGCACTAACTGAATGAGTTTCTCTCTAGCATAAGTTATCTTATGATAAACGATGACTTTTACCTAAATCTTTTTCATATTCTTTGAATTAAAAAGGTTCTTTTCCAATATGGATTCTCTGGTGTACAGCAAGGTTTCCCTTTTGCCTGAATGCTTTCCCACACTCACAACATTTATAAGACTTCTCTCCAGTGTGGATTCTGTGATGTATAGTAAGGTATCTCTTCTCTTTGAAGGCTTTACCACATTCATTACATTTATAGGATTTTTCTCCAGTATGAACTCTGTGATGATCATTAAGGGTTCCCCTCTGTCTAAAGGCTTTTCCACATTCATTACATATATAGGGTTTCTCTCCAGTATGGATTCTATGATGCATAGTAAGGCCTGAGTTTGAGCTGAATGCTTTGCCGCATTCATTACATTTATAAGATTTTTCTCCAGTGTGAACTTTCATGTGTATAGTAAGGTAACCCTTGTCTGTGAAGGCTTTCCCACATATATTACATATAAATGGTTTTTCTCCAGTATGAATTCTATGATGTACGGCAAGGTATCCCTTGTCTCTAAAGGCTTTCCCACACACATTACATTTGTATGATTTCTCTCCAGTATGAGTTTTCTGATGGATAGTAAGGTATCCCTTGTCTGTAAAAGCTTTTTCACACACATTACACTTAAATGGTTTTTCTCCAGTATGAATTCTCTGATGTACAATAAGATACCCCTTATCCCTGAAGGCTTTCCCACATATGTTACATTTAAATGGTTTTTCTCCAGTATGAATTTTCTGATGTACAGCAAGATTCCCCTTCTGCCTGAAAGCTTTCCCACATTCATTACATTTATAGGATTTCTCTCCAGTATGAATTTTCTGATGTATTGTAAGGTGTCCTCTCTCTCTGAAGGCTTTCCCACATACAGTACATAAATAGGATTTCTCTCCAGTATGGATTTTTTGATGTATCATAAGGTATCCCCTATCTCTGAATGCTTTCCCACATTCATTACATTTATAGGACTTCTCTCCAGTATGCATCTTCTGATGATCAGTAAGATGTCCTCTTTGTCTAAAGGTTTTCTCACAATTATTACATTTATAGGGTTTTTCTCCAGTATGAATTCTCTGGTGTATAGTAAGGACTGAGTAGGAGATGAATGCTTTCCCACATTCAATGCATTTATAGGATTTTTCTCCAGTATGAATTTTTTGATGTAAATTAAGGCTTCCCCTCTGGCTGAAGGCTTTCCCACATTCATTACATTTGTAGGATTTCTCTCCAGTATGAATTTTAAGATGTATTGTGAGGTATCTCCTCTCTCTGAATGCTTTCCCACATTCAGTACATTTATATGGTTTTAATCCTGTGTGAATTCTTTCATGTACAGTAAGGTATGAGTTATAATTGAAAGTTTTCCCACATTGGTTACACTGATAGGATTTTTCTCCAGTTTGATTTCTCTGATGTACATTAAGGTCCGAGTTACAACTGAAGGCTTTTTCACATTCATTACATTGATAGGATTTGTCTCCAGTCTGAATTCTCTGATGTATAATAAGGTGTTCCATCTGCCTGAAGGTTTTACCACATTCATTAGTATTCATCGTGAGTCTTCTCAGGGATGTTTCTCCCAAATAATTACCCTCCTTTAGAGCTGTGTCCTTGGATTCCCACATACTCTCCTGACAAAGGGGACCTGAAAAAAATATGATCTCATCAATAATTCCTTCTCTGTTATGAAAGTATTGTTATCTAAATGACAAATTACTTAAATTAGAATGATATTTAATCTGTAAAGACTGAGTAGTAATGTCATCAGTAGTAATAGGAACTAAAGAACTAAAGGGATTAAGATAACTAAGTGGCCAGGACAAAAGGACTTCCCATCTATATTAAGGCATCTGTAAATATCACAAGAGAATAGCTGTTAGTTAGCTGAGGGAAAACTATTAAATTTTAAGAAAGCTAAAACAAGTTGGTTCTGACAATGAAAGTTTTCTAATCCTAATCTAATTCTTATCTCTGCTTGAAAACAAAGTTAAACAGCCCGAGGAGGCAGCAGTACAGGGGAAAGGCTATGGCCCTGAAATCAGAGGACATGGATTCAAATCCCACCTCTGAAACTTACTACTTGAATAGATTTGGGCAAATTACTTAACCTCTCAGGGTCTCACTTTAATCATCCATAAAATGAAGGGTTTGAAGTAGATGGCCTTTGAGGTTCCATCTAGATTTATGATCTTACGTTCAACTGGATGGTTTGTGAATGCTCAGAAATGAAAGGATTGATGAAAGCCCAGGACATTTTGAAAATGAAGAAATAATGTTAAACTAACCTCATTTATTTGATCTAATTAGTTAAAAGATACTGTATTTGATATTTAAATTTCAATAAGGTATTGGATGTCAAAGTTTGGAAAAAATATTTTTTGGATGACAGAAGAGCTAGGAGGATTTAGGCTCTCTAAATAATTTTAATCAAAGAACTTTTTATTAACGGGCCAGTAGTAACCTAAATAAGATTCTCTATAATTGGCCAGACCTTATTCCACATTTTTGTTAAAAATCCTACATCAGAGGTTCTCAATCTGCCTTCTACTGATCCCCAAGGAATCTGTGGATTGCTAGATCCACTCTCCCCAACCCCTGCTGCTCACAGAGGGTCTGTAAATTTCTATGTAAAAAAAATTACTCTAACTTCTAACCGAAATTTAGTTATTTCTTTTATTATGAATGTAGAAAACAAACATTTTGAGAAGCAGTTTATAATCTTCCCCAGACAGTTAAAGGGTCTATGGCATACAATGAGTTAAGAACCTCTGTCCTAGATGAAACTACTTTCATTCATCAATTTATAATAAATCAAAAAACATAACCTAGCACTACTAAGTGCTTATTGACTAATTGCTGTTAAATGAAAACTCCTGAGAAAAATGGAAAAGATGTTTACGTCAAAGGTATATATATATCACAACATCTAATAAGTTTCAAATGGATATACAACCTAAACACAGAAAGGTCATCTGTTTTATTTCCAGTTATTTGTTACTATAAAAAGTTCTGTTATAAATATTTTGGGTGATATGGGACACACTGCTTTTTTTTATTCATAACTTTGCTGCAGTATACGTATAGCACTGGGATGTCAGAGGTCAAAAACTATGGATACATTAGTCACTTTCTTAGTATAATTTCAAAGCTCCAAATTTTACAGCTGTACTTTCATTGTACAAAAAAACTGGGGGGAAAACATGCCCATTGATTGGGAAATGTCTTAACCTGTGGTATAGGAATTTAATGGAATATTCTATGTGCATTATATAGTAAACATATTGTATGGTACACCGGACCTGGAGTCAGAAAGACCTGAGTTCAAATCTCACTTCAGATACTTACTGTGTAATCCTCTTTCAGTTTCATTTCCCTTCCCTGTAAAATGGGGACATTATTAACTAACTCAAAAGGTTGCTGTGAGGATCAAATGAGATGACACGTGTAATGTTCTTCACACACATCAGAGCGCTATATAAATACTTGCTGTTATTACTATGAATGTGCCGTCAGAGTGAGTAGGAAGAATAAAGAGGAAAATATTAAAACTGAAGAAAGCAATATACACAATGACAATATCAACGTAAATATAATGACCAAGCTTGGCACCGAAGGAGAGATAAGAGAACACATGTTATCCATTTTTCTACAGTTATAGGACCACAGGTGTAACTCTACCTATAACGTTGGACTTGACTCAATCAACCAGAATTTATTAAGCATCTACTATGCAGTAGGCACTATGCTAGGTATTGGAGATAAAAGTAAAATGAAAGAAATCATCTATACTTTAAAATGTTACATTCCAAAGAGACAGCTAAGTACATACATAAATATATGTAATATAAACATAAAAGTATGCAAAGTAGTTAAACGTAAGTTAGAGAAAAGTCTGTTTTGGTAAATGGTACCTGAGCTACATCTTAAAGGAAAAGAAGGATTCTATGAGGAAAAGGGTACACCCTCGACATCAGGATGGCCAGTGCAAAGGCATGGAGACAGATGATAGGGTGTCCTGTATAAGGAACAAGAAGAACACCCATTTAACTGGATTACAGAGTGCTAGAAGAGGAATAATTTTCAATGAGGCGAGAAAGATAGGTTGGGTGCAGGTTGTGTAAGGCTAAAGCTATATAAAGGAGAATATATTTTCTTCTAGAGGTACTGGAAAAGTGATAGGAAGTCACTGGATTGATTTGAGTACACGAGTCATATGGTCAGATCTGCACTTAAAGAAAATCATCTGAGTAGATATTTGTAGGATGGACTGGAGAAGTACTTGAAGCAAGGAGACTAATTGGGAGAGTATTATAATACTCTATGCCAAAGGTGATTAGGGCCTAGATTAAGATTTCCACTCACTCTATGAGTGGAAAGAAGGGGTCAGATACAAGACATGATATGAAGCCAGAAAACCGAATCTGGCAACCCTTGTGGAGTGAGGCAGAATCTATGACATTGCCAAGATTATGAACCTGGGGATGTGGATGAATGGTGGTTCCTTTAACAAATTAGCGAAAACTTTGGAAGAGGGGAGGATTGAGGAGAAAAGAGAATGAGTTTTTAAGATGTTTAGTTCAACATCTCAAACAAAGTTCAATAAAGCTCATCAAAGCCAAATTCTGGAAGAGATTTTGGGGAAAACATAATGAATTAGGTTTTAGAGGTTTAAGACATCTCTAGGCAACAAAGGAGACTGAGAAGGAGCAATCAGACTGATAGGAAGTATACCAGGGGAGACTAATGTCACAAAATCCCAGCGAGGAGAAAGTATTCTAGAGGACATGTACAACAGTATCAAGGATTAGGACTGAGGAAAGACCATTGGATCTGGCAATTAAGAGATAAATGATAACCTTGGAGAGGGCAGTTTCATGTGAATGACTGTGGTCAGAGGCTGAACTGCAAAGAGTTGAGCAGAAAGAGAGATATGGAAGCAATAACTGGAGACATTTCCAAGGAGTTTGGCTGAGAAAAGGAGGAGAGATGGAGGATAATTATTTGATAGGATGGTAGAAAGGTTTATTCAAGTGCATGTGTAGAAGGGCTTGACCTGGCAAAAGTGCTATTTCTCTGTCAGAGACCAGGAAAAAGCAAGAAAGTGGGAGATGATGTCAGTTGGTTTTGAAATGAAGAGATCTGGAAAATGATCTAAATTTTTTTTTCAGTCAAGTTAGAGGCAAGGTCCTCAGCTGATAAAAAGAGGAAATTTGTAGAGGATAAGGAGGGAAAAGGAAGTACAGAATAGTTGTTGTGGAGAATCAAATAGAGAATCAAATACATAGGAATAAAAGGACTACCCTGCTGCAAAGGCAGTCCAGTTGTGGTTGGATAATAGGAATTTATAATGTCATCAGTCAGCATGGTGATGAGACCTCCTCCAGCTTCATTCAGCAGCTCTAATGTGATGGTTAGTTTTGCTAAACTGACTTATTTCTCTCTCTTTAGAGTATAAAATGGCTAAGAGAGAGAGAAGGGGATATACTGGGAAATACAGGCCATGTAAAAGTAAAATATCTATAAAAATTTTCAAAGAACCAGTAGGGTGAAAATGTGTAAATAAAAAAAGAGTAAAATTTAATGAAAATCAATATAATGTTCTGGATTTAGGTTTAAAATATTAATTGCATCATTACAGGATAAGAAGTCCTGGATTTAAAGCAGATCATGTCCAAAATCTGTTTTAGTTTGCCACAAATTCAACGAATTATGAAAAAATTCAAATCAATTTTAGGGATAGGGACTGACCTTGAAATTTTATTGGTACAGACTGTTCCCCTCCAGAACTTCCTCTACTAATGACATCTGAGCCTTCAATAAAGTTTAGAGTCTTCAAAATTACCTTGAGCAAGGAGAGGTTAAGTGACTTGCCTAAGGGCACAAGGCTGTAGGTGTCAAAGACAGGACCAGAATCTTCCTGGCTAGTCTGTCTTCCTGGCTCTGAGACCAGCTCCCTACCAAGTATATCATTCTGTCTCAAAAACTCAATCTTTCAGGCTGACTGAATCTTAGCTTGAAATAATGGATATATAGTGAGTGACTAGATCGCACAAAACAGCTAATTAACTAGTCTGTACTATTCTGACCACATCTGGAATTTATGTGTAGTTCTGTACACCATATGTCTTTTAAATATGGCATTGACAAAATGAAGTGTCCACAGGAACTCCAGCAGAATATGGAATAATCTAGAAACTTCTCTTTTTTTGCAAATTTGTTTCACTTTTATTCAATTTGTTGGCCTCCTTGAGACAGAAACATTTTTATGAGGAATGAATGAAAAAAACTGGGAAGGTTTAGCTTTGAGAAAAATTATTTTCATCTACTTGAAGAGCAAACTTGTTAGAAGAGATATCAGACTTACTGTTAGTTCTATAATGCAAAACTAGGATCAATCAATGCCTCAAATCTATATGGAAGAAATACTGGGTCCAATATCAATCAACTAACAGGCACTTACTAAGTATTCTTCTGTTAACAGTTGTCTAGAATTCAGGCCCATTGCAATGACACAAGGTAAGGCAGAACTCTGGTAAAATACCAAACTTCAATGGAACTAGCTCATTAAAGAGGAACACAGGGAAGGATGGCAGAAAAGTTGGAACATGTGGATGAAGGCATAAAGAAATGAAAAGTGAAAGGTTAGTAAATTAATTAGAAGTCTCTGATCTGAATGACCTGAATATCATGAACACTTTGTTCCAAAACAGTCTAAATGCCATAAACCTGACAAGCAATTAAAAACATTCTATGGTTAGGAAAAATAAGTAGAGAAGCAAATCAATAACGAGTGTATACATAATAGAAACAAAGTCATTCTTGGAGGGCACAAACAATTAAGAGGGATGAGGAAAGGTGTCAGATGTGATGTAGTACTTAAGCAGAGACTAGAAGGAAGGCAGTGAGGTGGCAGCATAGTGCACAGAGCGCAAGGCCTGAAGTCAGGAAGCCTCACTGTCATCTTCCTGAGTTCAAATCTGATCTCAGACACTTACTAGTTGCGTGACACCAGGCAACTCAGTTGACTCTGTTTGCCTCAGTTTCCTCATTTATAACATGAACTGGAGAAGGAAATGCCAAACCACTCTAGTATTTCTGCCAAGAAAACCCCAAATGGAGTCACAAAGAGTTGGACATGACTGAACCACAACAATTGTATCATCAACTGAAAACAGATTTAAAAGACTAATGATGAAAAAGATGTGGTAGAAAGAAATCAAATGCTAAATTTTTAACAATTTAAACACCTAAATTTAAATACCTAAAAATTAAAAGTGTGAACTGGACAACAGAAATCACAACACTGAGTATTGTAACTTAATAACTTGGACCAATGTAAGTTAATTGCCACAACATAGGCAAGAGCCCAGAAAAGAAGCTTAATCAGTAAATATCTGATTTACTCACCAAATGAGAGATTACTGAAAAGGTAACAGTGGGTTAACTTACAAAATGAGTTTGAAAATCTTATTGAGAAGGATAAAAATTATCACTTTATAAAGCAGAGAGAAAGAGTGGAAGGTAAAATCAGTTTTAAGAAAGCATGACAAGACATGTAACTAACCCCAAGAGCTTTTAAGGATGAAAATGGTAAGACAACAAATAGAATACTAGAAAAGATCTGTTAAAAAAAAAAAAAGATTGTAACAAATTGTTTTCTCTATCAAGGGCAATGCAACCACACTATTTAGACCTTAGTATCAGTTATGGATCTGCTTATAGGGGAGTGAGAAATGGCACTAAATAAGGGCAGGAAAAGCAGCCAGACTGCACCAAGTGCATACACAGAACACTGCTGGAGGTGACACAAAGGTGAGGTTGCTGAGGGAATGCTGTACAAGGTATTTTAAGGGAGTAGATTACCAAAGGTTTGGGGAAAATCTCAAACTTTAGAGAGACCACTAACTATTCACCTAAATGTCTTCTGGTTGGTCTCCCTGCTTCAAGCTTCTCCTCCACCCCAGTCTATCTTCTACTCAGCTTGTCAAAGTGATTTAATATGCAGGTCTGACCATGTCACTTCCTTATTCAATAAACTCCAGTGACTTGCCACTGACTTCAAGATCAAATATAAAATCATGTTTGGTTTTAGAAGCCCTTCATTACCTGTCCCTTATTTTCTAAGCCAGTCTTCTTACACCCCTTTAGGTACACTCCAATACACTGACTGGTTACCTTATTGTTTTTCACACATGACACTCCATCTCCCTACTCTGTTTGAAAAGGTCCAGAATTCTCTCCCTCCTTGACTCCACTTCATGGTTTCCTTCAAGTGTGAAAGAAAAATTCATTTTCTGCAAGATGCCATTCCTAATCCCCCTCAGTGATAGTGCCTTATCTCTGAGATTGTTTCTATGTTTCTGTGTATGTGTATGTATGAATGCATGTTGGTATACATACGTATTTGTGTACATACATACAGTGTGTGTTTGTAGATAATTGTTTATATGCTATCTCCCCATTAGACTGTGAGTTCCTTGAGAGTAGAAATTATTTTTGCAGCACCTGGTACATAGTAGGAATTTTACAAGTGCTTGACTTAACTACTCTCCCACTTACGTAAATTAGTCTTCTACATTAGCTAAGGATGTCTTTGATGAGGGAATTAAAAGAAAACAAGCAAGATTTAGCAATATACAATAATGGATCACATGTTTAACACTTTAAAGTTGGCTGATATGAAGAATTTAGGATCCCACCTGTGCTTACTGTTGATTACGTAAGAGTATTTGATTGGGCTAGGCAAAACATCATCTTACAGGAATTTTCAATAATCTAATTTCCATTGAAATCATCCAAGAAATCTGAAAAAGTATATAGAAATAAACGACACCGTATGATGATTCTCTGGCCATAAATATCTGATGGGGCATAAAAGAGAGCGATTCATGCTTGCTAACGTTATTTCCACTGTGATGGAAGAGATCTAGTATGGACACTAAGTTTAAGAGGGGGAGGTTCCCTTGTGTATGATGAGGCTCTCCATACCTTCTTTGTCGATGACGCCGTGAGGTTAAGTTCTAGAACGTTGTTAGAAGCCTCCATGAAGCCAGGTTCTCATTCAAAATTGGCCTGACCATCCACTGAAGAATGCTGATCTCACACAGACAGGCACTTTTTAGATCTTGTTCATCAGTATATATATTTGGAACATATAGTACAGAAGAATGAACTGGGCCTAAGATTCAAGAGAGCAAGCTGGGCTGCCTCCACGAACTATGAAGCTACATACTTCTTATGAAAGCAAAGGTCTATCTTTTAACATTCTACCAATGTTGCTACATGGCTAAGAAATATGGAATACTATGGCCTCTGAAGAATTAAAAAGAATATCACAGAGAGCAGGGTGTATGTCCCAAAAGCATGCATTAGATCTGGGGGTGTCAGATAACCTGGGATTGAATTCTGCTCTAATTATGCAACCTTGACCAAGCATTTTTACTAAGTTTTCAGTCTGGATTTCTAAAATGGGGGACTTGGACTAGATCATGAAGTCCTTTTGCAACTGTAATATTAAATGGAAAATAATTTTTTTAAATTGAAAAAAGTGACCAAGGGAGCTCATGTCACAGACATCCCCCATTGAAAAAAATTGGAAGCGATTAATAACAGCAATTGTTTAATATTCAGATGTCCTGTCCCCAAATGTTTAGCTATAGCTTGCAAAATTCTTGTCTTTCTGATGTCCACTTACTCACCTGGAATGAAGCTTCTTGGAACTTCTTTCAGCAACATCAACCATCGTGCTTCACCTATTTCTAGCTGGGAAATCACCTCTGATTTGGAAATTGGAAACCCTGCTCATGGGAAAAGAAATGAGAAAGTACAAAGGGTCAATTCAGATGCAATCCTCATCCCTCTATCTTCAGGGAAAGAGAGAAGGAAGCCTTGAAAGGCCTAGGGGTGATAACCAAGCATTTTAGAAGGAATCCTCTGTATGGGGTCACAGGAAGTATGGAAAGAAACCAAGGAGTTATTTCAGCTCAGAAAGAAAATTACTTGACTCATTCCATGACTGGTACTGGACTTTGGGCTTTAGGAGAGAATATCTGCCTAAGGGGATCAGAGAATGGAGAGAATCAACCTCAGGAGCAGGATGATGACGCCATGGATTTCTACTGTACAAGGAAAGTCCTTTCATCTAGGCCCAGAAATATTTTGTCTCTAAACAAAAAGGGATTAGGAATAACTCCACTTTCAAAATATTCTTGAACATACTGGCAAACCAAGAATAAACTCAGTACGTTTCTTCAGTCTAGCTAGCTGTGAAGTACATGCAAAAACCCCTCACGAGTTCCATCCTTAGAGATCAATTTGGAAACATGGAGGGTAAACAGTCCTTACCCAGAAAGATAAAGTTTTGATAGTTCTCCAACATCACATCCTTGTATAGGTCCCTCTGAGCAGGGCCCAGGTGATCCCATTCCTCTTGGGTGAAGTCCACAGTGACATCTCTGAAGGTCATTAACTGCTGAAATATCAAAACACATTTCTGCTCATCCCTTGCACAAGCCCCTGAACAAGACAAGAAGTTTGCAGGTTGCTTGGGGAGCGTTTCTCACTCAGAATTTTGGCATTCCAAGAAATCATGAGGGCCTGTTATGTGTCTCACTAAGTAAAAATATATATGTAGCTTCTCCACACTATTCAGACATCGGCTTCTGAAGGAAGAGCAAGTACATGGAGCAGGTTCTTCCTCAACTTTCAAATCATACAATATAATAAGCATCTCTTAGAACTCACAGAACTAGCAGCAATCACACTCTCTAGACTTCTTTGGTATATATAGCTCAGCAATCTTTCTACATTACTAAGCAATTCTTTCTAATGAACACCTAACTTGTTACTTCCTTTCCCTTCATAATGACACAATCTCTATGAAAAGCAACAGGGTGAAGTGAAAAGATGAGGGTCTAATCTTCAATCTGTTGCATGACTGTACTGGGTCACAGGAAACATGGAAGAAAACCAATGAGTGACTTGGCATGCCCAGCAATGTGTTGCATCCAGTCTCCTTCAGGGATGACACTCCTGTGAGGCTGTCTTACCAGTCTTGTGTTTGGCAAATGATTGACAGGTGGTGAAGGCCCATCCTTTCACTTTCCCTCTTGCCTGCAAACATGCACATCCCCATCCCAACAAAACTCATGGCTTGGCCCTCCCAGTGAATCACAGAAAAAGCTGTCAGTATTCATTGTGTCCTCTCTTCAGAGCCATGCATCTGGGTTCCATCCTGTGACTTCTGAAACTGCTTTGTCCCCTATTACTGGCACTCTCTCTGTGGCTGAATCCAATGGCTCTTCCTCTGTCCTCACTCTTGCAGCCTTTCCACATTGTTTGGCGCTCCCGAGAGAGCTCTTTTCTTCCAGATGATCAAGTTTTCCCAGGTTTACATGACATACTTGTTATGGTTCTCTTTCTGCCTACCGGACCAATACTACCAGTTTCCTTTACTCCTACTCAGCTCAAACATCACATTGAAAATGATTCTTTTTGTTACTGTGAACTTGACAATCACCAGCAAATGAACACTTCTCCATAAAAAGACCAGAAAAAGACTACATATGAAACCACAAATCTCTACTATATACAGGATGAGTTTTTAAATATATTTCCTGACACATCTAACACTGCTCTGCTTGTCTGTGTACCTTTCTTCTTTTTCTTCCTTAAGCACAATCTTTTACATGAAGCTATTACGGGTCCTCCTTCCCAGAAATAGAAAATAATTACTTTGTTCTATATAAACATGTTCTATATATAGCATTTGTTCTACATAAACATGCTGCTGTGGGCTCTAGTTAGGCCCTGCTGCAACCCCCAGACTCAACAATATGTAGAGAAATCGAGGATTGTTAGTAGGCACAGTAAGAATTTAACCAGGTGGGCACAGGTAAATAAGGATGAAGGAGAGAGGGGAGGGGAAGTCCAGAACAAGGTTGTAAACCAGACTGGGGTAGGATAGGATAGGCATTTAAGTGGTTCAATGCATAGAGTGCTGGGTCTAGAGTCTGGAAGACTCAACTTCTTGGTTCAAATCTGGCCTCAGACACTTACTAGCTGTGTGATCCTGGGAAAGTCACTTCACCCTCTCAGTTTTCCCATCAATAAAATAAGCTGGAGAAGGAAATGGCAAACCATGCCAGTATTAACCCCAAATGGGGTGATCAAGAATCGGACATGACTTAAGAAATTACTGAAGTAGACATTTCCTTTCAGACAGGTCATTTTTTGTTTACCATTCTCAGCTGAAATGTTTCCAAATTTGCTGACTCAGAAATGAAAAGTCTCTTATTATTCATAACTCTTTACAATCTAGATTAATTGCAACATATGTCTTGTGACTGGCTAACAAATAACTGCTTTGTATAGCCAGCTCAGCCTCCATGCTGACTCGCAGGTATGCCATGAAAGATGGAAGAGAAGTGCATTCAACTTCCCTTCTGGCTTTCTTATCCCCTCCTTCCCCAATATATACACACGTATACAAGTCAAACTAGAAAAATGAGACACAGTGAGGTTAAATGATTTATGAGAAGTCACACACCTCATTAAGCAAACAGGGATTCTGACCAAGGTCCTCTGATTCAGAATCTAGCGAGGTTTTTTCCCACACATCACACTGCCTCTGAACGAAGTCCCTACACATCAAGTTCCTCCTACCTTAAATCCCTTTCTCCCACCTACAGAACCAACCAAATTCTACCCAATCTTCAACACCAACAAAAATTTCACCCATACCATGAAACTTTCCCCAGTCATTTTAGCCCACACCAAAATCTTACAATGCAGCACTTGAGTGACAACTAAAACCAACTTCTATGAATTCATTTTTTTATTCTAACTCATCAAAATCTAATTTCTTAGAAGAAATATAACTCTCTATGCCTCTACCAACTCATTTTTAATATTTGAAAAACAAAAAAAAGAAATACATGGTTAACACTATTAAGAGACAAAAAAAGAAATTATGCTTAAAGGAACTACAGAAAATTAACCAATATATCAATACCAAGCATATATGCACCAAACTGTATAGGATCTAAATTCAGTTACATGAACTTCAAAAGATATCGATAGTAATACATAATAGTAAATTACTTTCTCAAAAGTGGGCAAACCTAACACAAAAAGGAAAAATAAAAAACTAAGCAGAGTGGTACAGAATTTAGAAGTGAAAGACTTGACAATTACCGAATGAAAATATTAAAGAATATACATTTTTCTCAGCATTACATGGCATCTCCACAGAAAACAGACTATGGTATAGAGAAACTACAGATAAGTGTTATTTATATTTGAAGAAACTATTCTCTACATAAGATAATTTAATAAATAGTAATTAACACTGAGCAAAGAAATGACACAGACCTAAATGGAGAGTTAATAATGATGTTCTGCACAGTTAAGTGGGACACAAAACAAATCAAAGCAATAACTATATGAAAGGAAGGGCACATAGGTGGCAGAGTGGATAGAGTCCTGGGCCTGAAGTCAGGACGACTCACTTTCTTGAATTCAAATTTGACCTGACAAACTTACTAGCTGTGTGACCCTGGGAAAATCACTAAATTCTGTTTGCCTCAGTTCTTGATCTGTAAAATGAGCTAGCAAAGGAAATAA
>CM053771.1:6369486-6403154 GCA_028658325.1 Potorous gilbertii | reverse complement strand
TATATATATATATATACGTATATATATATATATATACGTATATATATATATATATATATTATGAGAATAGAAACTACAGGATTTAGCCTCACTTTGGACATATGGAATGAGAATGAGGGGACAAGGATGACACTAAGATTGTGAAACTGAATGATTGGGAGGATGGTGGTGCTCTCATCTGAGTAAAAGATGCTTTGTTTTGGACATTTTGAGTTTGAGATATCTATGAGAAAGGCAATTTGGCATATCCAGAAAGAACTGGTGATACGGAATTACATACAGGAGAGTGATTAGGATTCTATATACCAATCTGGCATTCAAATGGCAAATGTACATTTGCCAAAAAGACTATTTTATGGAGAACTCAAATGGGGCAAAAGGTCAAGTGGTGGTCAGAAAAAGGGATACAAGGACACTCTCAAGGTCTCTCTTAAGAACTTTGGAAGTAATTGTGTGACATAACACAGTTGGCACAGGACTACCCAGCATGGCATGCCCTCATCAGAGAAGGTGTTGTATTCTATGAGCACAGCAGAATTGAAGTAGCTCAAAAGAAATGTGTGACACAAATTTGGAGAATCCATCACAAATGTTCACGTGGACTATTTCTGCTTGACTTGTGGTAGACTGTTCAGAGCTCATACTGGTCCAGTAAGTCATAGTAGGACAAACTGTAACTTGACTCTAACATAGTGATGTCATTTTGGTCTTCTTTGAGACAAAGGACAACAATCAATACCAATCTGCATATGCACAGATACATAATAATTTAATCCAAGGGAACTGAAAAAAAATCACCAAGATACTCTGTGGGAGAAAAGGAACACGGCCCAGGACATAGCTGTAGGGTACTTAACTATTAGTTGACATGACGTAGATGAAGCATCAGCAAAGGAATCTGAAGAAGAGTTAAACAAATGGATGAACCAAAAGAGAGCATCACAAAAACCCAGAAAGGAGAGAGTATCTAAGAGGAGCAGATGATGAATGCAGAGAGGTCAAGGACAAAGAGTGAGCAAAGGCCATTAGAGATCACTAGATAGAGCAGTTTCAGTCACATGACAAAAGTTGAAAGCTAGATCATAAAGAATTTGGAAGTGAAAAGAGAGGGAAGTGAAGGTACTGAGTTTAGAGGCTTATTAAGCAGTAAACTGCAAAAGGCAGAATACAGGCTAATGGGAATCATAGGATAAAGTAAGGATTAAGGATGGAAGAGACATAAGTGTTTGTAGAGAACAGAGAAAGGAGACCGAAGACAAAAGGATAGGATTGAGAGTAAGAGCAATCTGTTGGAGAAGATGGCAACAACTTGGATAAAGAGTGCTAGCCTTAGCAAGAAGGACCTCTTTAGTGCTAGGTTTGATCTGTACTTTTTAACCCTCTCCCCAGCCTTGAGACTGTGGGCCTTTATTTCCATCTGATAAATTAGTATTTTCTCTAGTTGTAGAAAGCAGTTCCTTGGTAGTTTGTTATGGTCCCAAAAGTGTAAATGAATTTAGGTAGTTTTTGTCACTTTTATTATATTGGTATAGTTCAACTATGAATTATTAACATTTTCCCAATTATTTGTCAATTTTTGTAAAGGGTTTCAGTTGTAGTTACATATACATCCTGAATGTCTGGGTAGGCTGACTCAGGTATCCTGAGTGTCTTGGTAGTTTGATTCACACATTTTATACATGTTGTAGTTATGTGGAATGAAACTGTTTTCTCTGTCTTCCTATTTGGTTTTACTGGTAGTGGTTGTCTTTCATTCTTGAAGAGAATCAAAATGACATCATTAAGGGAGTCAAGTTTCAGTGTGTCCAGCTGTGGCTGATCAGACCTCTACTACAGGTAGGGCACAAATAGTACATGTGAGCATCTGGGGCGGATTCTCTAAATTGGGGCATCCTACATTTCCTTTGAGCTGTTTCAATTCTGATTTGCTCATAGAGCACACCTTCACTGATGTGAGCAGAGCACGCTAGGTGATCCTGTGCCAGTATCTCCCATGTCACAAAATCAATTCCAAAGGTCTTGAGAGACCTTGACAGTATCCTTGTAGCGCTTCTTCTAACTATGTGAGTGTTTTCCCTCTGTCAGTTCTCCATAAAATAGTGTTTTTGGAAAGCATACATTTTGCATTTGAACAATGTAGCCAACCCATCAGAGTTCTGCTCCCTCCAACAGAGCTGCTTGGCAGTTTAGTTTGAGAGAGGACCTCAGTGTCTGGTACCTTATCCTTTCAGGTGATCTTCAGAATCTTCCTGAGGCAGTTCAAATGCAAGTGATTCAATTTCCTTGCAAGGTATTGACATATTTTCCAGGTTTCACTGGCCTACAAAAATAAGGTCAGCATAATGGCTCTGTAGGCCATTTGCTAGTCAGTTTAACACCTCTTCTCTCTCAAACTTTCCTTCAGAGCCTCTCAAATTCTGAGCTACCTCTGACAATGTGTGTCAACCTCATAATCCATGTGTACATCCCTGGAAAATATACTGCTAAGATAAGTAAATTTGCCCACCGCATTCAAAACCTCTTCATTTGCTGTAAGCAATGGTTCCACGTATAGATGGTGTGGTGGTAGCTGATGGTGCACCTGTGTTTTCTGGTGTTGTTAGGCCAAAATTAGCACAGGCAGGAGAGAATTGATCCATACTTTGTTGCATCTCAGCTTCAGAGACTCCACTGAGTGCACAATCATCTGCAAACAAAAAGTCATGCACAAACACTCCCTCTACTTTGGTTTTGGCTTGTAGCCTTTTCAAGTTGAAGAATTTACCATCAGGGTGGTAGCTGACCTTGATGCGTTCATCTTCACTGAAATCATTTGACAACATCACGCTAAAAAGCATGGGAGCCTTGCTTCACTCCATTAGTGACTGGGAAAAGATGAGAGTACTGTCCATGATATAGAACCCAGGCAGATATACCATGAAATTGACACATGATGCTGATGAACTTCTCTGGGGAACCAAATTTTGACATAATTTTCCTAAAGATCTTGCAACTGACAGTATCAAAGGCCTTGGTCAGATCCACAAACTGTGTACAGACCTCTGTTATATTCCTGGCATTTCTCTGGGAGTTGTCAGGCAGCAACCATTGTCAACCACTCCTTGGCCCTTTGTGAAGCCACACTGGCTCTCAGGCAGATGACCATCTTCCAGGTGAAGGGTCAGCCTGTTAAGGAGGACTCTGGTTTTGCTAGTGGTATGAAGATGAATATTGTGGGGTTATTTCATATCCTGTCATTTCACTAGTTTGAATTAATTTTTTGGTTTCATTTCTAGAGGTCTCTTAAGTAAACTATCATATGATCTCCAAAATAGCAACGTTCTTGCTTTTTACTAAGCAATGACAACTGACATTCCTGTTTTAGTCCTTATTTCACTGGAAAGTTCTCTAGTGTTTTTTCATAAGACATAATGCCAGTTCTTGCTTTTAGTTTAGCATACTAAGAAAATGATTTTTTTGTGATCCCATTTCTTAGTATTCATGTTTTGCCATTTTTCTTTACTGTTTTGGATATGATCAAGGGATTTTTGGCTGTTGGTTATTAACACAGTCCATTACTAAATCAAATTTGAATTCTTTGTATAATACAGTTTGGTCAGAGTGACTGAGTAATGTCGCTCTACACGCATAAACCCAATATGGTCTTTTGAATAGTTATTGAATTCTTTGCTAACATTTCATCTAATATTCACTACAGATATTATTCTATAGTTTTCTTTCTCTGCTTAATTTCCAACTGATTTGTGCATCTGGGTCACATTTCTCTCATTAATTTGGTACAACTCATGGACTTTTTTCAAGTAAATTATTTAATATTATTCATTTGTTTTTGAGTATTTGATAGAATCTGGGTTAGAGTTTTTCCTTTGGGATTTATGACCCATTCAAGTTTGTTAACCTTAAATTTCACAATTTTGTAAATATTCATAGTATAACAGATTCATAGTTGGAAGCAATCTTGAGTCACTGAGGTCAACCACCTCAATTTACAGACGAGGAAACCAAGGCACAGGGAGTGACTTATTCAAAATCACATTGCTAATAAGTCTAAAACTGGATTCAAACTGAGGTAGGTATTCCTGACTCTAAGTCCAGCGCTCTCTTTTACCCTGTTGTTTCATCTTCATCCATTTATCAGCTTTGTTGGCATATAATAGGACAAAAGTTTCTAATGATTTCTTTTTTCCTTCTTTAAAATATACTTTAGTTTTCTTATTTTACAAGTGAGCTAATGGTTTACATAGTTTATTTGTCTTTAAAAAACAATTCCTAGTTTTATCCTGTAATTTTAAAAAATCTTTTCTCTGCTTTTCAAATTGTTATTTTGGTATTTGTGGAACTTTATTTTTTTTGGGGGGGAGGGTCTTCTAGCTTTAAAAGTTTTGTCAATTTCTTTTACTGATAAACCTACTTAAGAGATAGGGCAATTAGATAGCACAGTGGACAAAATGCCAGGCCTAAGGTCAAGAAAGACTGAACTTTCCAAGTGCAAATCTGCCCTCAGACACTTACCATATGACAATGGGTAAGTAATTTAGTGTTTTTGCTTTAGTTCCTCATCTATAAAATGAGCTGGAGAAGGAAATGGAAAACTCCTACAGTATCTTTGCCAAGAAAATGCCAAATGAGGTCAGAAAGAATCAGATATGATTGAGATTATTTCACAATGTAGTTCAAGATACACAATTTCCCTAAAGGACTGTTTTGGATAACTCCTGCAAACTTTGGTAAAATTGTTTGTTTGAATAATTACCTTTCTGACTCTTTCAGTTCTTTAAGATTATATTATTCAGCTCCCATTTAAGTATGACTTTTTTTCAAATTACTCTAGTGGACTATAATTTGACTTATGTCAATAAATAATATTTCTATTCTGCATTTAGAATTTTTTTATACTCTTGCATAGGCAAAGCTAGGAAATGTGTATACACCTTCCAATTCCTATTCATTAACTGCCTATTACGTCCAAGTTGCCTAAAACTGTGCATGTCAACTTTTTCTTTCTTTTTACTATTTTGACTACTTCTGAAAACATAAGTTAAAGTCCTGAACAATTACTGTTTTACTCCCCTTATGGTTTCATTTTTTCACTTTAAGTGCTTACATACTTTGCCATTTGATACATATGTTATATTCAGTATCATACTGACTTTAAGGAGAATACTCTTCTTGCTTATCTATTTTAACTATGTTTTTATTGTTGCCATGTCTGAGATTGTTATTTTTACCTGTTTTGGCTTTTAAAAAATTCATCTGAAGCATAATAGACTCTATACCATCCTGTCAACTCTGTGTTCTGATTAGAAAGCACCCTCTTGTGCTCCAAGAAATAAGCAGAATAAGCTTGTCAGGAGCTAGCAGTAAAGAGGTGACTTATTAATGGTCAGAAGGAAACAAGACCAGCAGTAGTGAGTGATGACTCAATACCTGGGTACACTAGAGCAGTTTCTGTTAACTTGATAATAACCAAAGAAGGTTGGAGTCTTCCCCATTTCATACATCAAAGATATAAGAGCTAACTTCCTAGAACTTGTCAAAACAGATGCTTATTATCTATCTGAGGAGAATAAAAGAGGCATAGATAATACTATCAGAAGGAATGTAGGGAACAGTTCTAATTATGAAGTCGTTAGCAAGAAACTGGAGCCATTATAAAGGTGGATGACATTTTTCTCTCTGTCCACTCATTAGAGGCAAGAGATGTAGAAAAGTAACTTAAAAAACATTTAGGTGAAAAAGACAATGTCTGAGGATGGGACTTGGATTTCTAGACCATGGTTTAAAAAAAAAAAAAAGACAAAATACTGGGCAGGGATAGAATACCCCTAAGAAAGGAAGTTAAGAATATATTTTGTTGGTGTCCTATAATCTAATCAAAATGATTCAAACTGAGTGTGGAGGGGGAAACTGCATGTGTATCACCATACCGTAAAAAGAGTAGGTTTAATGAAGGAAGAGTGGCAACTGAGACATCCAGAAGATCAAAAGAGAAAATACAAGAAAGGAACCAAACTAAAACCTAAATAAGCATATACAAAATTAAGGCAATAAGATGAATTAAAGGTCCTAATCCAGGGAGGCAAATTTGATTTCATAAATACTACTAAACCTCAGTAGAATGAAACCCATGGCTGGAAAACAGCTTTAGATGAGTAAGCTTTATTCAGAAAAACCAGATAGTTAATATAGCACAGATGGAAGATTTCAATTAAGTAATTATTTGTTGGAATTCTTTCTCTACCAAAAGCAGGATAAAAGTAGTTAATTTCTGGGCCTTTCTGAATGCTCATTTCCACCTTCAAAAGACAGATGAACAGATAGTGATTTGAGGTGATAATGACGGGAGTGGGAGTCACGGGGGAAAGAGTACTAGTGCACATGACAAAGAAAGCAAAGTTAAACACAGCTTAACACTCATTCTAAGGATAAATGCAAACAAGATAAGAGGAAGGTTGGGAAGGAACACACAGACGGACATTCTATGGGCTCCTAAGCCCTAAAGCCAAGAGAGAAACAATTCCAATGAGAAGGGAAAACACGAGCTGAAGATAGCAGTGAAGACAGCTGCACAGACACCTCACCAAGCGACTCAGTGTTTTCAAGCCTACACAAGATAAAGGAGGATGAATGAAAAAGCATAATGAAAATGTTCAATACTAGGGATAGGAATAATAAAACTAAAAATGAGATTAGGCTGATGAAAAAAGGTAATGAAAACATTCTTTTTTAAAACCCAGAAAAAAACACAAAATTGTTTCCTTAGCCATACTGTAAAAAGAGAATGCATAGGCTAGAACTGGTGTTCAAAGAATAACTGACAAAAGAGAAAAGGAAGTCGCTTGAGTTTCTGTTCTGTGCCAAAAAAAATGACCAGTGGAATGGAAAGAATCGGACAAAAACAGTTATCAGGAAGTTAATACTCAAGATACATGAGCATATGGTAAGAGAGCTGTTGAAGAATTCACAACAGGTCCTGATGAATCATATTCTCACTGCCAGACTGAATAAAAGGGGAAGCATTGCAGGAATGAATAAAAGTAAACACTGCTCTGAGAACAAAAGGACAAAGCAAAGGTATCGAAGATGATTAGCAAACAAGTAGAAAAGGAAAATGTAATCCCCAAAAGCCATCAAAAATGGATAATGACAGCATAACCTTATATCCTTCTTAAAAGGGTGTATTAAACTGATGGTCAGGCTGACCTACATTATAACAAATGCTCTGATCAAAAATCTCATGCTATTCTTGTGGCAATGGACACATGGGCTAAATAACAGTAAATGGGATGGATCCGAGCTGATCAAGACCAGCCTCAGAATTACAATTTTGAATCTGAAAATTAGAAACGTCCTCAGCAGCATCAAGACCAACCTATACACAAAAGGAATACCCACTTTAACATACTAGATACTTGATCATCCATCAATTGCTCAAATACCCATGGGGTTCACTGCCTCTCATGCCACTTTCACGCAACTCCACTTTTTCCCAAAAATCAGGAGTCTGCAATTTCTACCAATTGCTCCTATTTCTGCTGTGGATAGGCCTTTAAATACTTGAACACAACTTTTAGGATTTTCAAGTCCTCTCAAATTTAGGCAAAAAGCAACTCCAGTATCTTCAACAAATCATTGTATGACCTTGACTCAACATCATTCACCATCCTTGTTCTTCTCTGGACAATTTCTACCTTATCAACGTCCTTCTTAAACTGTGGTGCCCTAAACTAAACAGTATTCCAGGTAAGGTCTGATGCAGTGTTGGACTACTGCCTTCTTACTTCTTGAACTTAAGCTTCTTAATGCAATCTAAGATTGCATTACACTTTTTGGCTATCACATCACAACACTGACACTGAGCTTGAAGTCCACTAAACCTTGCAGATCTTAAACTGCTACGTATCCCCATTCCTGGGAAGTTGATTTTATTTCATTTTACTCAAAAGGGTAAAACACTTCATTTTTCTCTACTGAATCAGTTGCAACTCAAGAGAGTAGTCAATAAATGTTCAATGTCAACTTGGTGTAAGGTATTCTGTAAAGTATTCCTAGGATGAGTGCTTGGCTTTGTGCTAATTAACATTTATTCACTCTACAAACTATTTTTAAGAATTGATACAGGGTTGATGCTGGTGACAGACTCAAAATTATAGTTCTTACCCTCATTATGAGTTTATATTCTATTTTTGTCAATGACTTAGAGAAAGGCACAGATGGCATCCTTATCAAATTTGCAGGTGACATCAATCTGGAGGGACAGCTACCTTCTCTGATGATTGGATCTGAATTTCAAGATTTTGCCAGACTAGCACATCATGTTGAATCTAAAAAGATGGAAATTAAATGATGTGTGTGTATACATACATACACATAAATTTTACACGCAGGAGTGAAAAAATCAACTTCATGATTAAAAGATGAGGAAAGTATGTTTAAAATCAGGTTGTTAGCAAGAGAACTCTGGATCTTAATGATCTGTAAGCTCAGGGCCAACGGTCTGTTATGACAACTGACACAGTTAATACTATTGTATGCTGCAGTAAGACACAGACAGCTTCCATGAAGTGATGACTCACTGAATTCTAGAGTACTACATTGAAATTATTGTGCTAGTTCAAAGTACCGTGCTTTAAAACAATATTTTACATGTATGTTACATATATACCTGTCACCTTGTTTTCTCATTTTGAGGCCTCTGTACTCTCACCCCTGAGCTACTCCAAAGAGAAATGGGCTGCCTCAAGGAGTGATTTACCCCTTATGAAACACCTTCAAGTAAAAGCTGAATGCTTACTTCATGTGTATGTGTGGTAGTCAGAGTCCTTTTAAAGTATGGGTTACATTATATAGCTACTAAGGCCATTTCTAATTCTGAAATGCTTTGTGGACTAAGCATGAATTGTTGCTGAAGACAAGCCCATACTCTGCATTCAAAGGTTTTCTTTCCAATATGAATTCTGAGGTCAGCATGGTGTAATGGAAAGAAAATTGGATTTGGTCAGATCTCAGTTCCAATATTTGATCTGCTACTTACTACCTGAGTGACATTGAGGAGCTCTGTTTGCTTCCAGCCCATTTTACCCTACCAGCTGTAAAAATCAAGGAACTAGAATACATTTAAAAGTCATTCCAATTCCAAACTCTCTCATTCTATGATTAAGCATTCAGTAATTTTTTTTTCACTGAGTAAAAACTCTCCAACACTCATTACAATCAAAGTTTCTACATGATCTGTCAAGATAAATAAAGAATGTTTCGTGGCTGAAGTCTTTCAACATTCATTGTATTAAATGGATTTTCTCCAATGTGAATTCTCTGATGTACAGCAAGGTGTCCAGTCTTTCTGAAGGCTCTCCCACATTCATTACATTTATAGGGTTTTTCTCCAGTATGAATTCTCTGATGTACAGTAAGGTGTCCCTTCTGTCTGAAAGCTCTCCCACATTCACTACATTTATAGGATTTCTCTCCAGTATGAATTTTCTGATGTATTGTAAGGTAACTTCTCTGGCTAAAAGCTTTTCCACATTCATTACATTTATAGGATTTTTCTCCAGTATGAATTTTATGATGTTTATTAAGGCTTCCCCTCTGGCTGAAGGCTTTCCCACATTCATTACATTTGTAGGATTTCTCTCCAGTATGAATTTTATAATGTTTATTAAGGTTTCCTCTATCAATGAAACCTTTCCCACATTCATCACATTTGAAGGATTTCTCTCCAGTATGAATTTTCTGATGTATATTAAAGCTTCCCCTCTGGCTAAAGGCTTTTCCACATTCATTACATTTGTAGGATTTTTCTCCAGTATGCATCGTCTGATGTACAGTAAGGTGTCCCTTCTGGCTGAAAGCTTTTCCACATACATTACATTTATATGACTTCTCCCCAGTATGAATTTTCTGATGAATAGTAAGGTATCCTCTATCTCTGAAGGCTTTTCCACATTCGTTACATTTATAGGATTTCTCCCCAGTATGATTTCTTTTATGTTTGGTAAGGTTTCCTTTTTGGCTGAAGGCCTTCCCACATTCAGTACATATATATGGTTTTAGTCCAGTATGAATTCGTTGATGTACAGTAAGGCTTGAGTTGGAGTTGAAGGCTTTTTCACACTCATTGCATTTATAGTGTTTCTTTCCCAAATGAATTTTCTGATGTCCACTAAGGTGTGCATTTTCTCTCAAGACTTCAACACATTCACTATCATTCACTGTAAGTCCTTTCTTTAATGAATTATAATTATAGTGCTTTGGAGTGGAACCCTTGCTTTTGCCCCTACTCCTCTGACAAAGGCGACCTGTAAGAAACACAATGTCAGCATTACAGTCTTTCTGAACTACAATAAAGGGTTCTTTATAGTAAGTTATAAAGTATTTGTACCTTATCAACAAAAATGAAAATGCATGAATACTGCAAAAACTGGGAACAGGAAACTAAGGTCTCCTGTATATGATAAGACACTTACCTGTTCAGTGCTAAGGGGTTGTTTTGTAGCATTTAAAGCATCTGCTCATGCCACTACACAATTACTGCAGGTAAGCTCTGGGGAAATGTCTCCATTTTCATAAGAGGAAAATGGTTGTTTGTGAAAATGTGAAAACTATGATGCTAACCCTCACAGTGAGTTCTTGACAAAAGACAGAAACAAAACTGAAACACAGCCTATGTCGAACTGAGTACCTCAAAAAAGAAAGTAATGAAATCCAATATTCAGAGGGAAAAGGTCAAGATATAACACAAAGCTAACCTACTTTTCATATACATAAGATTTTGGGGTTGGTTAGTGAGTTAGTATTAAAATTTCAGAAAGTTTTTGATGTCAGAGTTAAGACAAGATGGTCAAGATATCTTGAGAAGTATCAGTCTGATAACAGAAATAAGATTTAAAATTGTTTGGGTAACCTTAATCAAGGTTGGTTGAGTTAGCTGATATGTTGATTTGTGTTACTAAACTGCTTTTTAAAAAACCTTCATTTGGACAGGCTAACTCTAAATACTCAGGAAGCAGACAAAGGCTAGATAAGATAAACTCATTTGGGAATAATTTACAAAGACACGTCAATGTAAACTGAATCTATGGAAGCCAAGATCACCAAATGAGGAAGTAAAGAAAGAAAAGAGAAAAGGGCTCAGACAGATCTTTGGGGGATAGTGGGATTGACACATTCGAAGGCTGAGCAAAGGAAACTGAAGAGTAGTTATAGAGATAGAAGTACTTGGAGAAGGAAGTACAACAAAAACTGGAGGAATGACTATCTAGGAAGAGAGGGTGGTCTGGGTCAAATGTTAGAGTTTGTATCTTTGTCTTTATAAGGATAAGGAGGAAAAGAAAGCCATTAGACTTGTCCCTTAATAAATCACTGATAACTGGAGTCCAGAGACGATGGGGATGAGTCAGTTACTTATCAAGCATTAATTAAGTGTCCACTCTTAATACAGTCCAGACACTGCACTAAGCCATGAAGATTCAAAAAGAGGCAAAAAATCATCCCTGCTGTCAAAGAACTTCCAATCTTATGGGGAATGACAAGCAAACAGCAATGCAGGATCAAGACATACTCAGGATAAATAGAAAGTAACTGAAAGAGTAAAGACTCACGAGGGGATGGGGTAGGTTTCCTGTAGATTATGAGATTTTAGCTGGGAGAAAATGCCTACAGGGGAGAGATGAAGTTCCTTGCTCATGGAAGAATAAGGAGGTCAATGTTACTGGAATTTATAGTATTTGTTCAGGAAGACTGTGTGAGAAGACTGGAAAGGTTGGAGGATGACTAGGTTATAAGGAGCTTTGAATACAAAGCAGAGGAGTTTATATTTGAAACTGGAGGTGATAGAAAGCCACTTGTGTTTATTGAGTAGAGAGGGTAACAAGTTTGGAAAGGGGCACATTCTAGAGATGTTGCAAAGATGAAATTGACTGGCCGTGGCAACAGACTGGATGGGGAGGGTGAAAGACAGTGAGGAGTCCAGGATGACTCACTGGTTTCAAGTCTACAAAGATGGTGATACCCTTACATAAGGTATAAGATGTCTACAATGGGAAATTAAAGACTGGAGGTCAGTAGAGAGGTTGGGGCAAGACAGGTAGATTTGAGAATGATCAGCCTAAATATGGTAATTAAATCCATGGGTGCTGTTGAGATTACTAAGTGGAGTAGTATAGAAGGAGAACATTAGACAGCCCAGGACAAAAACCTGAGGGACACCTGTGGTAAGAGGGTGTGACCCAGAAGAGGATCCAGCCAAGGAGACAGAGAATGAGTGGTTAGATAGGTAGGAAAAGCAGGAGAGTAAACTCAGGGAGAAGAGAGTATTAAGGAAGAGTGATCAGCAGTGTCAAAGTCTATAGAGGTTGAGGAAAATGAGAAGTGAGAAAAGGCTACTGGTTTTGGAAATGAAGAGATCATCGGTAACAGAGCAGTTTTGTTGTAATGCTAATGTCAGAAACATAATCATACCATTTATATAGTGCTGGGTACTACACCAAGTACATTACCAATATTTTCTCATTTGATCCTCACAACAACCCTGGGAGGTGGGTGAGGAAACTGAGGCAAACCAAGGTAAAGTGATTTGTCCTGGGTCACTTTCATAATGTCTGAAACTGAATGGAAACTTAGGTCTTTCTGACACCTGGCCTAGGGCTCTATCCCCTGTGCCACCTAGCTGCTCCCAGCTGGAGTGCCTGGGAAATGGTTGCAGAAGAAGGGAGACTAATTAGGAGCCCTGTTAAATAACTCAGGTGTGTGGGGATGATGATGTAAACCCTGATTCCAAACTGTCCTCTCAAGTCCCTCCACAGCTTCTGATATTTCTCTTCATACTTCTCTTCTCCTTCTAAATACTTCACCTGTACAGGTAGAGAATGACAGGTATATTTTTGTATACGGCCAAATAGAGAAGTTATTTTGCTTGCCTATGCGTGTTTGTTACATGGAATTTATTTTTCTTTTGTCTTCTTTTCCAGTGGGACCAAGAATGAGGGAGAGAGAAAAAAGATTTCTGTCAATTAAAAATACACTTTAAAAAACAGAGAAGGTAGGGGGGAAGGGTGCTACAGATATGGAATGTGGTAGACACTTTCAGAAGTGGTTACCAGAGGGCAGGTAAGTGTTACAGTGGATAGAGCACCTGCCCTGGAGTCAGGAGGACTTAAGTTCAAATCCAGCCTTAGTTACTAGCTGTGTGACCCTGGGGCAAGTCACTTAACTCTGAGGGCCCCCCTCAAAAAAAAAAACAAAACCAAGAATAACAGAAGTTGTCATCATCGTTAGTTTTGATTAATTACTTGGTTACAAAAGACCTCTCACAGGGTGGGGATAACATGAAAATGTTTATAATGTAAAAACAAAACACGTCAATAAAACTTAAAAAACTGCCCAAGGTTGAGAGACTACTCAGAAACCCCATACTTCAATATCTTGCATATTTTTTTCAAAGAGAGCTGGAAATGCTGGACATGGTAAGCTCTGAACAATTACATACTAAAAGATCTATGTTTACACTAGTTATTACTTACACTGCTCTCCTTTTACCAAGTAAGGGACACAATCCCTCTCTAACTTTGTCTTCAGAATTTCGTAAGACTGAATTCTTTATCACCATGTTGTAGGTAAGAAGAGATGAGTCATTTTAAACTTACCTAGGCTGGACCTTAGACAAAGGACCTAGGAATTATCAGGCTATGCTCTGCTGTCAGAGCCCAATGAGGCAAAGCAGAATTCTGGTGCAGCACTAAACACCTCCAAAAAACTGCTGGAAAAAATCCTTTGGAAAAAATGTCCAGGCATCCAGGAATGAGGCTGTCAGACGTCAGATAATTCCAAATCCTTGCACCTGCACATCATGAATATTTTCTTCAAAAGAATGTGACTATCAGCAAGAGATAGAAAGAGAAATCCCATTTACAGCTATGGTAGACACTATAAAATATCTGGGAGTCTACCTGCCAAAACAAACCCAGGGACTATATGAACGCAATTACAAAACACTTTGCACAAATAAAGTCAGATCCAAGTAAGTGGAAAAACATCAGTTGCTCATGCATAGGCTGAGCTAATATAATAAAAATGACAATTCTACCTAAATTAATTTACTTGTTCAGTGCCATACCAATCAAATTACCAGATAATTATTTTCTAGAGCTAGAAAAAATATCAAAATTCATCTGGAAGAACAAAAGATCCAGAATATCAAGGGAACTAATGAAAAGAATGCTAGCCCTACCAGATCTCAAATTTATTATAAAGCAGCAATCATCAAAACCACTTGATACTGGCTAAGAAACAGAGAGGTAGACCAGTGGAATAGGTTAGGTCCCAAAGACACAGTAGTTGATGAATATAGCAACCTCCTGCCTGATAAACCCAAGGACCCCAGCTTCTGGGATAAGAACTCACTGTTCAACAAAAGTTGCTGGGAAAACTGGATAACAGTGTGGTGGAAACTGGGCACAGATCAATGCCTAACACTATACACAAGAATAAAGTCCAAATGGATAATGACCTGGGTACAAAGATTGATACTACAAACAAATTAGGGGAGCAAGGAATACTTGTCATATTTATGGAGAATGAAGAAATTTATGACCCAACAACAGATAGAGAACATTATGAAGTACAAAATGGATAATTTTGATTATGTTAAATTGAAAGTTTTTGCACAAACAAACCCAACGCAACCAAGATTAGGAGGGAAGCAGAAAACTGGGAAAGAATTTTTGCAACTAGTGTCTGTGATAAAGGCCTCATTTCTAAAATATATAGAGAACTGAGTCAAATGTACAAGAATGCAAGTCATTCCCTTTGACAGATGGTCAAAGGATACGAACTGGGAATTTTCAGAGGAAGAAATTAAAGGTACCTATAATCATATGTAAAAATGCTCTAAATCACTATTGATTAGAGATAGGCAAAGCAAAATCACTCTGAGGTACCACATCACACCTATCAGATTGGCTAACAAGACAGAACAGAAGATGATAAATGTTGGAGAGGATGTGGGAGAGCTAGAACACTCATTCGTTGTTGGTGGAGTTGTGAGCTGATCCAACCATTCGGGAGAGCAATTTGGAACTATGCCCAAAGGGCTACAAAAATGTGCATACCCTTTGACCCAGAAATATTGCTCCTAAGACTCTATCCCAAAGAGATCATAGAAATGGGAAAGGGCCCCACAAGTACAAAAATATTTATAGCAGCTCTCTTTGTGGTGGCCAAAAACTGGAAATCAAAGGGATGCCTAGCAATCGGGAAATGGCTCAACAAGTTGTGGTACATAAATGTAATGGAATACTATTGTGCTATGAGAAAAGATGAACAGGAAGACTTCGGAGAGGCCTGGAAAGACTTATATGAACTGATGTTGAGTGAAAGGAGCAGAACCAGGAGAACTTTTTACACACAGCAACAACCACAGTGTGAGAGGGATTTTTCTGGTAGACTTAGTATTTCACTGAAATGCATGGACTTAAAAAGTTTCCAATGGACTCTTGAGGCAAAATGCCTTCCACATCCAGAGAAAGAATTATGGAATTTGATCGCAGAATGTAGCACAGTATTTTCTGTTGTATTATGTTTTGTGATTTCTCCCAATCATTTTAAGTCTTCTATGCAACATGACTAAGGTGAAAATGTATTTAACAGGAATGTACATGTAGAACCTATATAAAATTGTATGCCGACTCAGGGCGGGGGGGAAGGAGGAGGTAAAGGGGGGGAGGGAAGGGAAAAAAATCTAAGTTATATGGAAGTGATCATGGAACAGTGAAAACGAATAAAATAATAACGATAATTTAAAAAGACCTCACAAACAGGGCTGTCCTGGGCTTAGACATGGCAGAGAGCACCTCCTGGGAAGGCCCGAGGGGAGAGAGAGCGCACTCTAAGCAGGGAGGTCAGCCTCGGCCGCTCTCTTAATTGTATAGCTCAGGACAAGAAGTTCGGAGAATGCCCCAAATCAAGTCAATAAACAGCAGCAGAGCCCACATCTCGCAAGTCCTAGGGCTTGTGTTCTTTCTGTGCAGCCACCTGATCTCAAAATCTAATTTTAGGCAAAAAACCATTTTAACCTTGGCAATGCCCCTCTGCTCTTCAGTAACTTTCCTATTCATGATGTAGCAAAGTGTGATATTTCTGAAGACCAGGCAATTGCTCTCCTGGACGTGGGGTACAGGCAACCTGGGTTCAAAGCATGGTTCAGCTACTTCAGAATTGCAAAGCCTTGCCTCAGTCACTTCACCCCTCTCTTCCATAGCTATAAAAGCTGCAAAGGGCCTTAGAGGACATCTAGACCAACATTTTCATTTTACAAAGCATGAAGTTGCATGTCTAAGATCAAGGGTTTGAGCTAGATGACTTTTTAGGTCTTTTCAGACCTATCTTAACTGAAAAGGGGGAAAAGAAAAAAAGATGAACAACTAAGATGAAATTTACATTCAGGACATTTAACACCTCCTTCCCTACCCCGGAACAACTTGTTTCAGTTCCTGCATCCTCTCCTCTGACTTCTCTGCTACAGCTAGCAGTTATTCTTATCTGCTGTGCTCTTTACTTACTCACCTGGAAAGGGCCTTCTTGGAACTTTTCTACCAAGCATCCATTTTGCACCTCCTCTTTCTAACTTGGAGATCACTTTTGGTTTGGAAATTGGAAACCCTGCTCATGAGAAAAGAAATGCGAAACTTCTGGTTACAAACAATCATTTCAGAACCCAATCCTGACCTCTTCACCTTCAGGGAAAGAATGGAATCAAAGGAAAGCCTAGAAGTGGTCACAAAGCACTTCTGAAGGACTCTGTGTAGTGGGTCAGGAGTTTGGCTCAGAAATAAAATGAATTCATTTGACCTAACCTATGCCTGGTATTGGACTTTGTGCTTTCAGAAGGGAGGGGGAATATCTGACAGAAGTGAAGGGAAGCTGGGGAACAAGCAGGTTCAGGAACAGGACAGTGATGCTACAGATTTCCAGTGTTCCAAGTGAGCCCTTTCATGTGGGAAAAGAAACACTTTGTGTCTCTTAATCAAAAAGGGATTAGGAATAATTCCACATTCAAATAACCCTCAAATATGCTATCATAACCAAGAAAAAAAATCAGTTTTTTTTTTCAGATTTGCTGGATAAAGCTGAGATGCATCTGTAAAAATTCTTCAGGAACAGATCCTTAAAAACTGTCCTTACCCAGGGAGACGAGGTTCTTATAGTTCTCAAGCATCACATCTCTGTAAAGATCTCTTTGAACAGAATCCAGATGTTCCCATTCTGCCCTGGTGAAGTCCACAGCGACATCTCTGAAGGTCATTGATGGCTGAAATACCAAATATATTCCTGTTTACCGAAGGACATTTCATTGCACGGACCTCAATTATAATGTGAAGCTCACAAATTATTTCAGTGGTGGTTCTCATAGGTTTTAGGATTTATAACACCTCCCAACAAACACCTGAGTGCTCATTAGAAAGCAGAACCTTTTTTTTCTGATAATAGCCAATTTGGGAATTTGTTTTGCTCGACCGGAAAATGAGGCACTTGTTTTTCTTTCTTTTTTAGTGTTGGGTGGAGGAGACACTGGAGGGAGAGAACATGATTTTTGTTCGTGGAAAACAAACACTCACTCAAAAAAAGAAGTTTCTGACTTGTTTAGAGTATCTAACCCCATTAGAAAGTAAAGTCCTTGCCTGCCACAAGGTAGGTGCTTAACAAATTCTTGTTAGTGGATTCATTTTTTGAAAGGTATATGATGTAATAGAGGTTACACAGGGCCCTGAATGGCATGTGAATATACAGGGAGCAGAACAATGCAAGGCTCTCTGCATGAGTGCTGTGATCGAAAGCTGACAGCAGGATGAGGAAAGGGACTGGCACTGTACACCTGCTTTAACCAGTCCATTAACAATAGAGTCTTGGATTTCTACAGTACCATGGCTTACAAAGCAGCATATTTAGTGAGCTTGGTGGCATAAGGAATTACTACCCCACTTTACAGGTGATGCAATTGTCTCAGGAAGGATAGTGACCATCCCAACATCATGTAATGGTAGAACCAGAGTTAAATTTGCCATTGCACTATGGTGTGACTATGCCAAGCTATGCTCTCATTACACAATTCCACTTGGCCATCCAGCTGCTTCTGGCAGTCCATGGTGCAGGGACTGGAGTCAGGAAGACCTGAGTTCAAATCCAGCCTCAGCCTGGGTATGTCGCCTAACCTGTCTCAGTCTCCTCATCTGTAAAATGGGGATAACATATGTACCTTGCTAGGTTGTTGTGAGGATCAAATTAGCCCAATACCTGGTACATAGTGGGTGCTAAATAAATGCTATTTCCTTTTCCCTTTCTTCCTGTCTCCCCACCCCATCTCACATCATCCAAATACCTTCCTTCTTTTCTCATCTTGCATATAGAGATGGCCTTTCTCTTTTCTGAAACAAACTCTTCTATCCTATTCTAACTTGTCTCTTCTAAGGGATTACATTCTCTATCACCCCTTCTTTCTCACTCATCTTCAATCTTTCCCTGTCTACTGTTGGTTTTCCTACTGCCTACAACACCCATCTCTCCTCCAATCTCAAAAAATCCTTCCTTACTTGACCCATCTTTTCTCTTTAGCTATTATCCCATATATCTCCTCTTGTGGCTAAATTCCTTAAGACTGAGGCTGTCTGTAAGAAAACGCCTCCACTTCTGCTCTCTACTTTCTTCAAGTCTCATCATTTAGCTGAAACTGTCCTCTCCAAAATTAACAATCTTAGTCGTCACATTCAAAGGCCTTTTTTTCAATCCTTCTCTGCAAGATTTGATGATCATCCCATGTAACAGCTCTTCTTTCTAGGTTTTTGGGACATTACAATGGAGGAAATATACAAAACTTGCGTGCGGCAATTCTAGGGGAAGATATCTCCCCAGAAATATAAGCTTAAAGGTCAAAGAAATATAGCCTGAAGGGTTGTATAAATACAGACTCTCAATCCATTTCAAAGGGCGGCCTCCACTATCTTAGACTTCCAGTCCATGGAGATCTATCCCACCAAGGTGATCTGATGAGATTTCTTTTTCAGTCAAGTCTGACTCTGCGGTCCCCTTTGGGGTTTTCTTGGGCAAGATGCTGGCATGGTTTGTCATTTCCTTCCCCAGTTCATTTTACAGATGAGGAAATGAAAGCAAGCACAGTTAGGTGACTTGCTCAGTGTCATGCATCTAGTGTCTGAAGTTGGGTTTGAACTCTGGAACATGAGTCTTCCTGGTTCCAGGCTCAGCACTCTATCCACTGCACCATCTAATGTCCAAAGTTAAAACATTTTACCCATAAGCCACCTGATAACCTATCCCAAACTCAACTTCTAAAATAAAGAAAACAGATGAGTAGTTTCACTTTTTGCTGCCTGTCTTAAAGGTGAGTAAAATCCTGTGTATAAAGCCCTGTTCTGAGAAGCTGCTAGGTACCTGCTAACTGCCTATCAGCTGATGTTAATTAAACTGCTTTCTAATAGCCTTGACCTCCAGTCAAAGGGAGCTACAGGGAAGGAATTGTTTTCTAGGAGATCACGGGATCTCTGGGCTGAAAAATCCCCTGACATTACTCTTTCATGGCTCTCCTACCTCTCTGACCACTCCTCGGTCTCCCTTGCTTGATCTTCTTTATTTTTTACTTAATTTTTTTTTCTATAACAGGTATCTACTTTTTCTCCCTCACCTCACTCTTCACTGAGAAAGAAAAACAAATTTCCTGTAACCAATATTCAATAGAGCCAAACAAATTTTCCTAGATTTGTTTACTTTTCCACAAGAGAGATAATATTTTGATGAGATTTTTCTCACATCACTACAATTATAATCCCCCTCCCAAGTCTACTACTTTTTAAAATATTAGATATTAATGTCTTGATTAAATCTACTCTTTTCCAGGGTCTGATTTTTCTGGCTGCAATTTGCTCTTGGATCTTCTTTCAGGTTGCACCTAACTGCCTGGGCAGATGGGTTAAAACAGGTTGAAGGTAACCCACAGGCCTTGAACCTGTTGGTGAGTTAGGGGCCTGTCTACCCCAAGTACGTGAAGATTGCCCCGCTGGCAGAATGTGCCGATGAGAACAATTTCTTCTTGCAGTCATAGGCAGCTGAAGCAGGTCAGACATCAAAGATGCCAAAGTCATCTTGACTTCTGTCTTGCTTCTGGATTTGGATGAGTCAGGAAGAGAAGGTCAAGCTGATAAGTGTGCAACTGCCTCACTCAAATCCAACTCATGAGCAAGTCAAGACATCACCTTGTGGTGTCATTTGTCCTCTGCGAAAAGGACAAAGAACTAACCGTGGTTGTCCTCGAAGGCTCTATCCTTGGACCTCTACTCTTTTCTCTCTCTCTATATATATGTATATGTGTGTATATATATATATATATATATATATATATATTCTTCATATATTCTATCTCTCTCTCTCTCTCTCTATATATATATATATTTCACTTAGTGATCTCATCAGCTCCCATGGATTTATTTATTATCTCTGTGTAGAAGATGGCTAAATCTAATTTACCTGGCCCTAACAGCTCTCCTGACTTCCAGATTAGAATCTCAACTGCATACTAGACAACTCAGATTGAATGTCCCACAGACATTTTAAACTCTAAGTATCTGGAAGACAACGCATTGTCTTTCTCCCTAACTCCTCCCTTCATGTCATTTCCAAGGGCACAATTATCCTCCCAGTAACACTGGTCTAAAACCGAGCTGCTGTCCCTGATGTCTCATTTTACCTCTCAACCCAGAACTAATCTGTTGACAAGTCCTGTTACAATCTCTCTCAAATATACTCCCTTCTCTGCTCTGTGCAGAGTAGAATGCAGACTCTTGCAACCAGGATTATTGGTATAATTTGCTGGCTGGTCTCCCTGTACTCCAATCCATCCTTCATTCACTTGTCAAATTAATCTTCCTCAACATCAGAACTGACCTTTGCACTCATAAACACACATGCTCAATGAACTCCAACATCAGGTATAAAATCCTGTTTGCAGACCATCATAACCTGGCCACTTCCTACCTTTCCAGTCTTCTTATACCTTCTGTCCCGCCATATTCCTTTGATGCTGTGATACAGGCCTCCCAGCTGCTCCTTGTACAGGGTCCTCCATCTCTTACTTTTCATTAGTTGTCCTACATGCCTACAATGCTCAACTTCTGATTTCTTTCATGTGTCAAGTTTTATCTTCTGCAAGTTCCTATTACTTTTTTTTTATCGTGTTGCCTCCCTCAAAGACTAGCCCCCAATTTATAATCTATATCTTATTTGAACAAAGTTGTTTGCATGTTGCCTTCCCAATTAAAATGTGAGTTCCTTGAGCGCACACTTTTTTTCCCATCTTTGTTTTCCACCTTAACTCAGTTCTTGGCATAAAAATAGAGGCTCAATAGATGCTAGCAGTTGACTAATCCTCACCTTTACCTTGGGACTTCCTTGAAGTCTCTACTAAAATCTCATTTTTCGCAAGAAGTCCTTCCCTGTTGTCCATGTTGATTCTTCCTCTAGGAGACTGTTCCCCAATATATCCCACATACAGCTTGTTTGAACCTGTCTGTCTGCATGTTATCTACCTCACTAGGCTGTGCATTTCTTCAGAACAAAGGCTTTTTTTTGTCTTTCCAGTGGTTGCACGGAGCTTGCCAATAGCAGGTCATTAATAAATGCTGGCTGATTTGGACTGACCTCTGAACCTCTTTTTCACATTTTAAAGTTACCACTTCCTCTCCTTCTCAGACGTGTGGGGATGCACCACATTGTGTCACGGGCCTTCCGTTCGGGCCCCTAATTCCCAATTCATCGTAGACACTTGACGGGTTCACAGAGGTGAGCCCCCGAGGCGGGCCAGCCCCACTCGTTCCGCCTTCCCTTCCCTCTCCAGCCCCCAGCCCCACACCGGCCACACCGTAAGGGGGTACAAAGGGTCACGCCCACATTGGCAGAAGAAGGGCCTCGAACCCGGCCCCGGCTATGGCCTCGCAGGCCCCAACAGCCTTCGCTCCGTCTTCTCCCTGCTCTAGACCCTTCTCCACTGCCTCGGGATGAGTGAACGAGAGGACGCACGGAACGCACAACGAATGCTCGGGCCGCCACGGAGGAGCGGACGAATCGGTGTCTGCGGGAAAGAAGGGCCCCTCACCTGGCAGGCCGGGGCTGGCCGAACCCTCCCGGGGAGGCTCCTCGAGGCCTCGCCCTGCACCCCGAGCCGCCCCAGCCCCGGAGGGCCCCCGATCCCGGCCCCCCACGTCCCTGCGCGCTCGCCCCCGGGCTCCGGGTCCGGCCGGGAACAAGGCTGCGTCGCCATCCCGGGCAGGAAGGACCGGAGGGCGGCGGACAGAGGCCGGGGCCTCTACGGGAGGCGGCGAGACGGCGCCGTACAGTCGGCCCGGGAAAACGCACGAAGGCTTTTGCGCAGCTTCCGGCCCGGCGAAAACACTTCCGCTCGCGCATGCTCAGTTCGGTCCTACTACCCCTTCATGGGGAAAGCTTCCGGGACCAGACCCCGACGCCTTCTGGGGAACGTAGTCCGGAGCTAAGGACGCTATTTGCGCATGCCCAGGAAGACCACCATCGCCACCCCAGCTCCTTGATCCGGTTCCTTCCCCTCCCTCCACAGTCTTTGACGTTCTGGATCGTAGTCGGCTTCCTGCTGTGGCTCAAAGGACTGCACTGAGGTGGGGGACTTCTTTTCCTCCCCTCCTTCTTCCCCCTGGGTCTGGGGGGGTGGGTTTATGGGTCACCTGTCCTCAGTCCCAGGGGCCCGAGTGGACTCTCACCACGCACGGCTGCTCACCCCCTGGTGTCCGAAGCCAGGACCCCGGATGGGACGTTGCAGGAGGTCGGACGGGGAAAGCTGGCCCCCGGGGGGGCGGGGCGTGGGGGTGGGAGGAGCTAGGGAAGGGGGTGGGGCTGGGGAGACTGACTGATGGGAGGAGGTAAGTTTGTATATTCGTGGTTACCCGCTGGAAGCACGTGATACTTTGTAAAAGCCGCTCCAGCCCTTAGAGACCGAAGGAACTGGAGTGAAAGGGTCACCCTCCAAAACTGAGGGAACACTGGAAGAGAACCTAGGGGTGCTGAAAGCCTTGGGGGTAGGGGTGGCCTTGAGGCGGTGGGGGCTCCTGCAGTTAGTGTTAAGCCTAATTTGCTTAGTCTATGCATGGATGGATGATATCCCTACAAGTTTACAGGGTGCCTTGAAGGCCGAACTAAGGATTTTGAATTTCATAACAAATGTTTTCAGCACTGGGAGGCATGGCTGGACACATGTATAAGGGTGAAAGGAGCAAGCTTAAAAGTGACCTGGAGAAAGGGGGAAATTGACGGGAAACCATTTAAGGGATTAATACGATCCCAGTTAGTCTGCAAACATAGCGGAGGCAGTGGACGTACACCTCCTTCCACCACCCTCCCACCTCTTTACTGCTTCCTAATAGAATCTAAGAGGCATTTAGGTGGCAGAGTGAATAAACCTCCAGATGTCCAGGAGTCGGGAAGATTCAAATTTAAATCATGCCTTAGACATTTACAAACCATGTGATCCTGAGCAAGTCATGTAACTTATGTCTACCTCTGTGTCCTCATGTGTAAAATGGGCCATAATAATGACACTTAATCTCCCAGAATTGTAGAGAGGGTTGTTAGAAGAAAACTTTAGTCTTGCCACCATTTACCTGAGACAGCAAGTCATCATTAGCTATAGCTTGCAGAATTTAGTTGAGACATCAAACTTTAGTTCAGGTTAGTGACAGGAGAATTTTTTCCTTAACTTTATTAATTCTTTTTATTTATTATAAGATTTTCCTGTCATCATCTATAGCTTTAGTGTTAATGGTTAGTCTGTTTAAGTTCCAGTTAAGATTCCTTAATGTTTTTCTGATTGGTTTTAGGACAAATGACTTCATGAGGGTGATATCTTGACTTGTGATGTAGATCTTCCTTTTCTGATATCTGTTCTTTGATATGCAAACCTTTACCTTCCCTTATGCTCTTTGTAAAATTCCATGGTATCTATTCTGCTGATATAACTAAAAAGTATGTAAGATTTCTGAAAACATCAGAGGGAGGTTTTTTTTTGTACACCATGGAATTATGCTTATTGTAAAATAAAAGTTATTAAAATATTTCTGCATGTTGATAAATATGATTGGAAGTGTAATTTATCAACAGATCTTTGGACAAGGTTTATGTCAGGGTCAATATACATGAAGCTTTTTGCAGACATTAAAGAGGTAAATAAAAACTGGCTATTATATTTCTGTGACAGGGGGCTTAACCTTTTTTTGTGTCATGAATCCTTTTGAAAGTCAACCTGGTGAATCATATGGACCCTCTCTCAGAATAATGTTTTAAAATGAATAAAATGAAATACCCAGGATCATAAAGGAAACCAGGTATATTGAAGTAGTTACTGAAATATGTTTAAGGACAGTCCCACAGAATTCAGCTTAAGATGCTCTATAAGGTTTAAAGCTCACAAAGTACTCTTCTGGAGTTAGACAATTCAAGAGTTAAATTTACTCTCCCCAATTTAAGCAGTTAGGAACCAGATCTTAGAATGGAAGATGAATGGCATCTGATGACATCACAATCAGAGTTCTCAGCCCAAGACTGCCATTCTACCATGTGTTTGTCCCACACTACTCCCTTGGTGCTCTGAGGAGGTCTGGCCCTCTTACTATTTCTCCAACTCCATCTCCTGACTGTCCTTCATGCTGCTTTCACTTCTGGCTCCTGGCTTCCCAGGCTTCCTTCCAGTCTCATCTCACATCCTTCCTTCTGCAAGATTCTCCCACAGCTAGTGACTTGCCTCTGTTACCTTGCTTCTTATTCTATATATCTTCTATGAACACAGTTGTCTGCACAGTAGAATGTGATTTTCTTAAGGGCAGATACAGCATTTTTCTTTCTTTGTATCTCTAGAGCTTAGCACTGTACCTAGCATAAAATAAGCATTTAATAAATGTTTGTTGACTGACTATATAGAGAAGGAAGCTCTCTCTTTCAGAGCAGGTCAGTACTTTTCCTGCAACTTAACGTATAAAGAGGTGCCTAGAACACTAACAAGTTAAATGATGTGCCCAGGCTCACAAAGTTAGCATGTGTCAGTGGCAAGATTTGAATCCAGGTTTTCTTGGATTAGAGGTTGATGTTCTGTCTTCTGCGCCATGTTGCCTCTCATATGTACCTTTTCTTTCTTGCTTGCTTTCTTTCATTCATTCATTCATTTATGCCCTGAAGATTCAGTTCCTGTTGTTTCTGTCTCCACATCTGTCCTCAGCTGAAAAGGCTGGAGGCAGAAGGACCAAGAATGAATGATAAGAGCACCAAAAAACACTTGGCAGAACACCCACAGTAAGTGGGCATAATCTGAATGAAATTTCAACAAAGGTATCTAGGAAGATCCTGAGGTAGAGGAATCAGTTACCAATAGTGACTCACAATTAAAAAGCCTCCTAAGTTCAAACTGTAACAGAGGTCTTTCCAAATGAATGGGTGGAGGACTGATATTAGGGGACTGGTGAGTCAGAGTTGCATAATCAAGTAAACATTATCTGGCCAAAAAATACAGTTTGTTTCGGAAAAACTCCTGGCAGGTTATGTGGTTCAACTGATAGCCTTCATATTTGACTTCTGGATCCCACTGTCATACCCACCAGGATATCAAAGCAGCTGCCAGCAGGCTTTAGTCATAGACCATGTATCTGGTTTATTTTCCAATAGTCATGGGAGGGTAAGGAAAGAATAGGAAGAAAAAAAGAAAAAGTGAATGATCTGCTTGAGGACTGGCCAAATTAACGGATGTCAGATCTGCCCTTTCAAAACCCTTGGTAAATCAACCCAACAATACTACACCTTTGCCAATAAAAATTGCTGGCTGTTTCCAACCTTCCAGATCAAGATGGTACACAGTCTCTTAGCTTTTTGGACACCCAGAATCCTCAGTCCTAAGACCTAGCCTTGGGTTAGGGGCAACTTGATGAAGTCCCTTTGAACCCTAACCACAAGAGTACTCACAGGTGCTCACCCTGAGGAATGATCCCATCTAGGTTGCTCCTACCATTTAGGTCAACCATCGGAGATCTATTACTGACAACATTAATTTATTGACTGAGAACAAAACTCAGAACTGAAGAAATTTAGCAAGAAGTTAAGTCATCTGGCAGAGAGGAGAACCTAAATAGATGACTACCTCCCCTCCGGGAGTTACGTGTTATGTAGATTTCAAACAAAGGAGCGAGGAAAGAGTCATCTGATTGATTGGAATATAATGAGTTTCCAAATAAGGTCCATAGATTAATTACATTTCACATAATTTAATTAACTTGTACTTCTCAAGAAACTGCAAATTACACCTGGAAATTCCAGTTCTTGATTTTTAGGTCCTCTAATGTTTTCTAGGATCAGCATGATCTGGGGCATCAATTTAAGCATTAAACTACCAGTTTTCTACCATGTGAGACTAGATTTAAAAATGAAATAATTAACAATTTTCCCTACAAACAAGTAATTAATGATTTTACCCAGAAAAGGAAGGAAGGAGAGAATAATTAAATACAAATTTAATAGGTACTAGTGCCTGGCATTGTGCAAGCATTCTATAGTGTTAACTCATTTGATCCTGACTTTCTGAGGTAGATGCTACTACTGTTCCAATTTTACAAAAGAAGATACAGTTAAAGAGGCAGAGAACTAAGGATGGGACTACTCCAGGGTCAGGGAGGCAGCAAATGTCGGAGACCCTGAAGAATGCTCTCTTACTCCCAATCAAGTAAGAAGCTGCAAACCTCGGGAGATTACTACTGGTGTATCCAAACTTGGATAATAAGACCTTATAGCTTCCAGTCTTTGCTTCAGGACAGTCTTCTCTTGATTCCCAATTTCCCTCTCATATTCTAAGTAGAACTGACCGTTTGCAATGGCAGTATATATTGTATACACATATCATATACACAATGAACAATATACAATGACATACTGTCAGGAACTGTAAGGCCAAGCAAATTAGGATCCTTTGCTGTTTTTTGTTTTACTAAAAGTGCCTCTGATTGAATAATGTGATTAAAGATCTTCCTCACCTATTGATGGGCCTAACCATTGAGGGAAGCTTGATTAGGGGAGTTTTGTAGGGGATCCCAAGTACCTTTGTTTTTTCTACTGAGGCACTAGATCAGAGGGTTATGCCTTCTGGTTTTGAAAAGTATATAAATACTCTGAGGGTGAGGTTTCACTTCAAGACTTACTGACTGGAAGTGTTTCTTTTGGCTAGATGAGACTCTGGAAGCCACTAAGGAGTCCCTTGGCTTGGAAAACCCAGATGTCGGTGCTTCCCTCTCTGGTTTCTATGTATGTATGTTAAGACATATGGAGTCATGTCTGTTTTTTTGATTTCTCTAAAATTTTGACTTTGATTTTCTCTGATACATGTGCTTGATTAAAATAATTGTTAGCCCCTCAAAAGTTGCCTTTCCTTTTAGAGAAACAGATCAAAGATCCTGTGATAGCAAGCTCCCATGTATGTTAGGGTGCTTACTGATACAGAAACATACAGAAAAAAGTTCTTAAGCAATATGACTTACAAAGATAGTAGTGGTTTTAAAAATAAATTTTATTGAAATGACTTTCTCCATCATCAGAATGTCAGTCAGTATTCCTCCCCCATCCTTCTCCAGACATAAATCTTCAGATTATAAGTGAGTTTTATTAAGAAGGTGAAAAAGGAAAAGTCAGCAAAACTGAAAACACACACACACACACATGCACCACACCCCAAAACAAAACAAAAAAAATGCCCCATCTCAGTGGTAGGATAAGGGAGTTTTCTTTTATTTCTTTGTTGGGGATTTGTTGGTCTCTATAATTTTGCCACATTCAGTATTATTATTTTGAGATTGTTCTTGAATTTTTCAGTCTTAAAAGCTACCTAAAGAATGGAGAGGGTAGGCAGGTACAGTGAGACTGGCTTTTCTTTTATATAAAGACTTTCATTGTGTCCAGCTTGCCCCTAGAGAAAAAGAAAAGTAGGAGAGAAGGTGGGAGAGAATCCGCGGAAAATCCCAGAGGTAAGTGCTCTCACCATTAAACCTCTTGTAGATCTCTGCAGATCACTGGCTGGCTCAAGAATCTGAGTACACAATGGCTGCTTGGGGTTTCCTGCTGGCATTGGAAAGTAGCACCTGATCTCCCTCAGATCAATTCACAGAGGCAAAGATCAGAAAGGAAAATGCAGGGACAGCTAGGTAGCACAGTAAATAGAGCACCAGTCCTGGAGTCCGAAGGACCTAAGTTCAAATCCTGCCTCAAGCATTTGACATTTACTAGCTGTGTGACCTTGGACAGGTCACTTAGCCCCAGTTGCCTTGCCTTTCCCCGACTGAAGGAAAAAAAATGTAGCTGGGATACTGCTCTGGCTCCGTATATCCAGAAAAGGAATGAATCCCTGTTGCTCCTTCACTGGTAGCCAGGTGGGACCCTGGGATGCATAAGGATATCGCTGAAATCTTCCAATTGTCCTGGGACAAATAGGGGGTACAAAGGAGCCACAAAGAAATCTTCATCAGAACTCCCTTCACTTTAACTGCACTGTGACTCATTCTCTGGTGTCACCATCCTCCAAAGTGAAACCTGAAATTGGGGCTTACTGAATGTTCTGTTGACTTATTGCTTCATTCTCTTTGTATACTTCTTTCACCCCTACAGCTTTTTCATTTCTGTACAGCTTTTGTGTAACTGTGTTCTACTTTAGTTTGCATGTTGTAAAGGTGGAAGTCACCAGTGTGCATTCCTTGTTCTTGGACTTTGACTGTGAAAGAAAAGAAATGGAACATGGATCATGTGATAAGAAGGTACACAAAAGAGGTCTCAACACTGGAATAAAAGTTAGGTGAGGAAAGCCCTATTTACTACAGAAAATGTTAATGTAAATACTTTTGAATTGCTTCCAAATCAACCAGCCATTTTTACCCTGCCTAACAGATTTACTGTCCCACCCACTACGGAAGCTATTCCCAATATTTCAAGCCTTTCTAAGCACCCTCCGTTCATACTCACCACAGCCATGGTGACAGACATCATTGGCACATCATGGTTCTGATTGTCCCTGGGGTCACTGCTGCTGTCATGTTTTTCATTGCTGTCATCAGAATTGTCATCATTACTGACATCAGTGCTGTCAGTCTGGTAAGCAGGTGGGAGATCACCACACATGAGGGCATCTTCCAAGTCTTCAAAATGTCCTGGGATAAACTGGGGTGGCAAAGGAAGCAAAACGAATGTTTCATCAGCACTCTCTTCACTCCTACTGTTCTCTGGGTCACTTGAAACTGTCATGGTGGCAGCTATAGTCAACGTGGAACCTGAGGTAGAGCCTTCCTCATCTCTAGGATGGCTTCTTGATTCCTCCTCTTTTTGTAATTCTCTTTGCTTCTCTCCCACTTCCATCACTTTCTCACTTCTTTCTTCAGTTTGTCATTGGGATCTCTGAACCAGCTCTTCTAGGTTGACAAAGTGGAGGTAAACACTGTATATGGCCTTTTCCTAGAAGTTCTATCTTCAAAAGGATAAAGAAAATGGATTACCGTTAGAGAGTAGGGTGGTCATGTATTCTAAAGTATGAACAAAGTTCCATGAAAAACGTCATGGAAAAGCAGAAAAGAATACTTCCTAAAATGCTTTAAATTTTATAAGCATTTACCAGTCCTTTGATACTTCTGTAAGTGAAATCATCATCACTCCCCAGTCAGCTAACTTAAACATTGCCATCCCTCCCTCCCTGCCAGCCTTTCTCAGCTTTCCCTTTCCATGTTTCTGAGGTCATGACCTCCTTCTGAAGTGAATGGCCTTGAAGCCCTTGGAGGAAGTCCATGTGCCTATTTTCTTTCCCTCAAATCAATCAGATTATCTTCTCCCACCTCTCTCTCCTGAAGAGTAGCCCTTCTCCCTGGCCATGCCAAAACCCTCTACAGCCTTCCTGGATCCCAACCTTTCCCTCCTTCACCAACTCACTGTGTCTTCTATCATCCCCACTGTCTCTCATCTTCACCTCTCCCAACTGACTGCCTCCTAAGTTCCTTGGACAAACAGGCCCATCACTTCCCCATGCTTCATAATTTCTCATGGAAGCTAGCTCAAGGGCTCCTCTTTATAGTCAGTGTGAATACCTTTTCTAGCTAGCCCAGATGCTCCACACCTCAGTAGCAGGGATCAAGATAGAGACAATGCTGCCCTTGAATGAGCCTGGTCTCCTGTCCTCATCCTGCTCACCTCTTGACCTACCTACTGCCAGGCTCTGGATAGTTGACACTGAAAGGCTTTGAGAGAGTAAGTGTGCTGCAGCCAGGAAATGCCCAATTTTGACCAAGGGTGGAACTGAAGTTGAGGCAGGCAAGAAACTTGACTGTGGTCAGGGACCTAGGACCATGTCCCAAACACTGAGTGAAACCCAGCAACTGCATTGACTCCAAGTCCCTCAAGAAGCAGGCTATCTCTTCTCAGTCCCTCAAATAGACTGTTTCTCCAGTTTCATAGAAGTCCAAGCAAAAGGCATCTCCCCAAGAGGCAACTTACCTTTGATGTTCTTCCTGGAGGCTTCTCAGGCTCCAGCTGGAGTCTCTGGTCTCTCCTTAGCACCTCCTCTACTTACTTTAGCTCTTAGATACTTGCTAAGGGCAGTTCCACCATTCTCTCACTCCCCGGAGACAATCTTGATCAGTTCATCTAAGGAGTGCCCTAAGCACTTCCCAAGGGTCAAGTACTTAGAGAAGGGAGGGCTCCTGTCTTCTTGCAGTAAAGACAGCTTTCACTCCAAGTGTTCATATAGATTCCTGCAGCTTTGTCAGTAGATCTGGAGAATGGAGCCAAGGTTCAAGCTTCACCTTCTCTGATCCTTGCACTAGAAAACTAACAGTTGCTAGGTGGAGGGATTCAAAGCATCCTCAGGCATTCCAGTCCCTGGAGCCCATATGTCTTCTGGTCCAGGCAGAGGTAGCCATGGCACCAAGAAACAAGGTTCTAGAGGGACAGAGAAAGGGGCTTCCCTAGGCTTACAAAAAGCCCTTGACAGGGTTGCCAATGGAGCTAGCTGAGATTCTTGGGAAGGCTATAGGATTCAGTTGAAGAGAGTGAATCCACTGGAAGTATAGGCAGCTAGGGCAACATTGGGGAGGAATGTGACTGGGCTAAAGGTGTGTCTTCTGATAAAGGCCATGATCATCTCGAAGCAAAATATTCCAGAAAGAATTCTTTAAGGACATGATCATTTCAGCACTAAATACCCAGCAATGGCTCATGTTCCTCAGGCTGCTCCTAGACACAGACATGGCTATGCTAATTGCCAATATTCATATGGTGTTTTAAGTTATGCTAAGGTCCATTTAATTATATGACTTCACTTTCACTTGATGACTATTTTTTAGGGTAGGGAGTATTATACTCATTGTATAGGTGGGGAAGGAGGCTGAAGTATATTCAGTAACCCAAATAATTTGCTTAGGTTCTCCCAATTACTAAGTGTGTAAGGTATGATGGAAACTCAAGTGTTCTTGATGCCAAGAACAGCATTCTATCTCCAAGAGTTATTGATTAGGTGGACCCTCCAACCAGTAGCTTAGCTCCCCTCTATTTCAAAGAGATTCATTGGTGAGGTCGTTTCCTAGAAAAACAGAAAGAAAAGAAACCAAAGAAAGAAACAGTGCCAAGATTTGGTACTTTTGAGCACAGCTCAGAAAGGACAAGCAGACAAGGAGGAACTTTTATTTTTCTCCAGCCCTGGCATGATGCCCAGGGCAAATGAAAGACATCTGATTCAATTTGCCTCATCACATAGTGGTCTGTGTTGCTGAGCAGAGAGGAATCAAGGTACCAGGTTTAGGAAGTGCCTGAGATAGTATCTGGAGGAAACTTCAGAGCATGTCACATTTCAGCGATTTCAGAGAAGGGTGCTATCCAAACAAAGGTGTTCATGTTTTCATGAACCCAGTCCAAGTGTTCCCGAGTCAATGGAAGACAAAGTATTTCTCAGGTGGAGGATTAAGTGTGTGTGTGTGGGGTTTCTTTTGATCCCAATCATATGACTGAACATATGGTCTATCAGTCTAGGAAAGAGGGGAAAACTGTTTGGTAGAGGGCATGGAATACCCTGAACAACAAATTCAACTTAATTATCTTGCAAAGACTTGGAATATTTAAGCAATGAAATGAATTCCAAAACATTTGAAAGTGGCAGGCATGTTGCAATTCTAAATGGAACTTTGGTCTCTTTAAAATCTAAGATCTGAGGAGAAAGGCTGCACTTTGTTTATGTCTGAACTAAAGGAAAGTGAGTTCATTCACTGTATTTTGGGGAACATGATAAATAGCATTAAGACAATTGCAGTATTAAATGATTAAAAATTTCATTCATATGTAACGATTTTCCCAATGTATTTGTATGATAGTCTGTGACATCATGGTGTTCCACGACTTGTCAGCAGTATACATTTCTGGGTCAAAGAATGTCTAGTTTCATACAGTTTGGTGGCATTGTTCGCAGCTGCTCTTCTGAAAGGTTGGACTGGTTCACAGCTGTACCAGCAGTGTTCTAGATCCTGTTTTCCCTGAAGCCCTTCAGCATTTCTCACTTACCTGTTTGACTCCCTTCCCTACCTGATAGGTGCTAGGTAGTACCTCAGGGCAGTTTTCATGGACTTTTCTCTACTCATTGATGATTTAGGGTTCTTTTTTTTTTTTTTTTTGGTTTTGGATTGTGCAGGAGAGGCATTCGGGTTAAGTGACTTGCCCAAGGTCACACAGCGTCAAGTGTCTGAAAGCTGGATTTGGACTCAGGTCCTGCTAACTCCAGGACCTGGGCTCTATTCAGTGTTGCACCTAGCTGCCCTGGGAGCATTTTTTCATACAACTCTCACCAGCTTTGATTACCTCCTCTGAACATGGTCTCTTCATATTCTTTAACCACTTTTCACTTGCAGAATGTTTTGTTTTTCATTACAAATTTGATTTCCTTAGATACCTAAAAGTGAAATGTTCATCAGCGAAACCTGATGCCAAGACTGTCTTCCTAGTTTCCTGTGTTGCCTTGTAATATTAGCTGCACTTTTCTTGCAGAATGCTGTTCAGTTTCTGAAATCATACTCCTTTCTCTTTACCTCTGAGGAAGCTCTCGGTTTCTTCTATCATTACAATGTCTTCCCTCATCAATAGATCTCAGTTAATTTCTGTTGTTTTCCCCTGTTTTGGTTTTGCCATCAATCAGTATGTATGTAAAGGTATGGATAGAAGTAATAGATTTGGAAGAAAGTCAAATTTGAAACAAAATAATTATTTTTTGAAAGGGAAGGTTGACAGAGGATAGCAGGAGTACTCTGTGATTGTTGGAGGAGAAAAAGAAGTCCTGATTTTGTTCAGCAATGGGAAGAGATTGAAGCAATGAACTGCTGGCCTTGATGTGATTCTCTGATCAATTCTACAGGCTCATTGTGTTCACCATTTCCATTTCTGGATATTTTCCTGTAAGGTTCCAATGAGACTTCATGTTTTTCTCAAGAACACACACCACTGGCAATTTTATGTTCTGTCATGAGAAGGTGACTACTATGTGTGATCAAGGAAATCCAGTAGAAATGGTTTACCTAGATTTATTTTAAAGCAGTTGATGG
>CM053771.1:6346530-6368986 GCA_028658325.1 Potorous gilbertii | reverse complement strand
CACATGGGCAAAAGAAAATGCCATTATTTTGAATTGCTTCCAAATTAACCAATCCTTTGTCCCCCCCCCCCAAAAAAAAAAAGATTCATTTACCCTCCCACTCAGCACAGAAGCTCTTTCCAACATTTGAAGCTTCACTCAAGCCTATCCCAGCCCCACCTCCCATTCTCACCATGGTCATTGCTGTAGACAACATTGGCGTGAACGTCATGGTTGTAATTGTCACTGGGGTTATAGCTGCTTCCATGCTTTTCATTGCTTTCCTCAGAGTCATCACTATCACTAACATCAGTGCTGTCACTCTGGTAGACAGGTCGGAACTCATCACCCAGAATCGCATCTTTGTTTTCTTCATGAAGCCCTGGGAGAAACTGAGAGGGCCAAGAAAGCAGAGTGAATTCTTCATCAGCATTCTGTTCACTCCCACTATTCTCTGGGTCCCTTGAATCTGTTGTGGTGTCACCTATGTTCAACATGGAGCCTGAGATTAAAGCCTCATCATGTCTATGCTGGTTTCTTGATTCGTCCACTTTCTGTAGTTCTCCCTCCTTCTCTCCCACTTCCATAACTTTCTCACTTCTTTCTTCAGTTTTTCTTTGGGAGTTCTTTATCATCTCTTCTTGGTTGAGAAAGTGGAGGTAAACAGTGTATGTTGCCCTTTCCTAAAAGTTCAATTTTAGGGAGATAAAAAAATGACTATCATTAGAGAGTAGGGTCTTATTTTCTAAACTTTGAACAAAATTACATGGAAAATACCATAATAAAGCAGAAAAGAAGTACTTCTTAAAATGCTTTAAACTTTGTTGGCATTTATCAGTCTTTTCATAGTTCTGTATTGAAATCACAATCACTTCCCAATCAGCTAACTTAAACATTCTCATCCCTCCCCTCCAGCCTTTCTGAGCTTGTTCTTTCCTTATTTACTCAGTTCAAGGCCATTACTTCCTTCCGAACTGGATGACGTTGAAGTCCTTGAAGGATGGCCATTTGCCTATTTTCCTTCCCTGAAATCAATTAGATATATTCCCTCACCTTCTCCCTTGCCAAGACAAAATCGTCTACAGGCTTCTTGGATTCCAACCTTTCCCACTTTAGCCAACAGACTGTGTCTTCTGTCATTCCCATTGTCTTCCATCTTCACATTCTCCGAATTTACTGTCTCCTAAGTTCTTTCTACAAACAGGCGCATCATTGCCCCACACTTCATAAATTCTCATGGAGGCTAGCTCAGGGGCTACCCCATATAGTCAGTGTGAATGCCCTTTCCAGCTAACCCAGATGCTCCACACCTCAGTAGCAGGGATCAAGATATAGACAATGCTGCTCTTGAATGGGCCTGGTCTCCTGTCCTCATCCTGCTCACCTCTTGACCTACCACTTCCAGGTTCTGGATATTTGATTCAGAAAGGCTTTGAGAGAGTGAGTCTATTGCAGCCAGAAAATGCCCAATTTTGACCAAGGATGAAACTGAAGTTGAGGCAGGCAAGAAATTTGACTGTGGTCAGAAACCTAGCACCATTTTCCAAGCACTGAGTCAAACTCAGTTCTTCCACTGACTTCAAGTCCTTTAAGCTTGCTTTCTCTCATTCCCTCAAACAATTTCCTTCTCCCTTTTCAGAGAAGTTAAGGAAAGTGGGCTGTCTCCAGGAACAAACTTACCTTTGATGCCCTTCCAGGAGACTTCTCAGGGAGGAATAGAGCTGCAGTTGAAATCTCTGCTTTGAGCAGGAATCACTAAAAATGGGCTGGTTCTGGCTTTTTATATGCTCTTCCCCAGGGATTCCTGCCCTGCTGTCCCATTTAAATTAAGAAGTTATGAATCCCCACTTTCAGAATAAGTGGCACAGGAAAGAAATCCTTTTGTCCCTGCACTCCCTCCCGGGATTCATCCTCAGTGCTTTCCCTCCCCAACTCTCCACTGGGTTGAGTCCTTAGCAGCTCATCAACTTACGTTTGTTAATTAACTTACCTTAATTACCTTTGCCCTGAGGCACTTTTTGGGGGTAATCCAACTATTCACTGGAGAAACGATTAATTTTGATCACTTTACCTTAGGAGTCTCCTAAGTCGGGAGTGGGGAGCCTATGTATGGCCTTCTAGGTCCTTGGGTGGGCCTTTTGACTGAATCTAAGTTTCACAGAACAAATCATTTTATTAAAGGGATTTGCTCTGTGAAGTTTGGATTCACTCCAAGAGTCATATTTGAGGACATAAAGGGCCACAGGGTCCCGTACCTCTGTACTTAAACATATAACAAGTTTTCAGACCTTTGATGTTTAGAATTTCGTTGTATTTGAGAATTTTCAGGATTTAATTGGGGATTTAAAATTTGTTGTTTTCCTACCTTTTTTGTTGCATGCCCAATTCATTGATGTCCTCTTTCTCTATTTTATTCATATAAGCATTTAGAGGCATAAAATTTCCCCCAAGCACTAATTTGGTTGTATCCCAAAAGTTTTCAATAAGTCCTTTAGTAGAGTGCCCCAGTAATTTCTGCTTGCTACTGACTTTAGTATCTGGAATTATCTATGGAAAAGTCCAGGTGGAAAAAGAAAAAGCAATGACAGATAATAACATATAGTGGTGCCTATGTACCACTGACAGAATTCCTTCTCCTCTCCCTTAGTGGATGCCTGAATTTCTTTCCTTAAAGCCATTTAACATTCAAGGAACGAGCTTACTTTCAAACACTCTTCTCCCCAGAGGGCTACTGTCAACAGTTTGAAAAATGAAATTAAGCTGAATTACTGTCAACTCTCATCTGCAGAGGAGAGAGAACAAAGGAAGCCCAGTATGGAGGGAAGAGAGGAGAGAAAGAAGGAGTAAAGAAAAAAGAAGGAAAGAGGCGAGTAAGGTGGGAATTACTAAGCACCTATGGGTGCCAGTGCCCAAGTCCTCTTCAGGATTATCCCATGGGATCCTCAAAAGAACTTTCATGTTTTGTGTGACTGCACAAGTATAAACTCCACCGAATTTCTTGTCTTCTCAATGGGGGTGGGTGAGGAGGGAGGAAGAGAGGGAATTTGAAACTCAAAGTTTTAAAAATGAATGTTAAAAAATGTTTTTACTTACTGGGAAATAAGGCATATAGGCACTGGGGTATAGAAATCTATCTGGCCCTAGAAGAAAGTAGAGGGGAAGGGGAGAAGAGAGAAGGGAGGTGGGATAGAAGGGAGGGCAGATTAAGGGAAGAGGTCATCAAAAATGCACATCACCTTGGGGTGGGGAGAGGGGAGAGATGGGGACAAAATGGAACTCAAAATCTTGTGGAAGTGAATGTTGAAAACTAAAAAAAGTTTAATAAAAAACAAAAAGAAATTAGGTCATTTGACATGAAAAAAGAAGAAACTTCAGAGGTAGGTGCTTCTGCCATACTATTGTAGAGTTGAGGAAACTACGTTGGATAGCAGTGAAGAGACTGCTGGGTCGCTAGCTGTTAAGCATCTGAGACTTAGAAGTGTATTTTTTCCTACGAGACACTTTAACTCCAGTGGAGTTTGTGGTTGTGTCTCCTTGGCCAGTAGCACTGGCACATCGAGTGTGTGTGTTCATCCTTCGTTGCCGAAGAAGACTGTGCCATCAGAGAAATGATGACATGACTTGCCCTGAGTGAGGGAGGGCTGTGCAGGTCACCAGCCTCATTTCTCCTCCAGAGCCATCAGGATGACTGGAGATGACTCAGAATGAGGCCATTGGGGTTAAGTGTCTGAGGTGAGATTTGATCTCGGGTCCTCCTGACTCCTGCATTGATGCTCTATCCACTACACCTCCTAACTGCCCCACTGACACATTGAAATTGCAGTAAGAAAACCTAAGACCTTCCAGCCTCTGGTTCAGGACTGTCTGCCCTGGGTTCCCAATCTCACTCTCACATTGGAGTAAGTAAAACTGACATAGATTGCAATGCTCATACCTATTTAGAACACTGTCAGAAGCACCCAAAGAAAACACTTACTCTTACAAAGAAAGCAGGGTTTTTTAAAAATAAATTTTTTTGAAATGTTTTTTTCTCCCCTTCACCAGAATCTTAACCCTCATCCCTCCCCCATCCTCTCCTAGAAAACTATCCAGATAGGAAATTATTTTTCTTCAGTGGGCTAAATTATTTTTCTTTCAGAGGAGAAAAGAAGGCACAAATGACCACATTAAAAAAAAAACCCACACAAAACCAAAAACCTCCCATCTTTGCAAAGTGATTGGATAGAGGAGTCTTCTCTGATCTCTCCTCTGGAGCTGTGTGTTTCTGTATGATTTTGCCACATTCACTATTATTGTTTTGAGATGGTTCTTCACTTGAATTTTAAGTAGCCTTAAACATTGCCTCAAGAAGGGAGAGGGTAGGCAGGTGCAGTGCGACTGACTTCCCTAGTGTAAAATCTTTCCTTGTGTCCAGCTAGCTGCTGGAGAAAAAGAAAAGCAGGAGAGTAAGAGGGAGAGAAATTGAATAAAGCTCTAGAGGTAAATGTCCCAGTAATCTTATTATCAGCCCCCTTGCAGCATCTTTGCTGGTCACTGGCAGACTCTAGAATCTGAGTGCACATTGCCTGCGTTATTGGAAAGTGGCACCTTTTGTCACTCAGCTCAACCTGCAAAGGCAAAGATCAGAAGAGCAACTGCAGCTGGGATATGGCTCTGGCTTCACCCATCAAGCAAGGTAAGAGTTGCCATTTCTCCATATCTGGTAGCCCGGTGAAAGCTTTAGACACATAAGAACATCTTCTAAATCTTCAAATTATCCCTGGGACATATTGAGGTGGCAAATAACACCCAATGAAATCTCCACCTGAGTTCATTGCTCTCTGGGACACTTGAAACTGACATGGCAGATGCTTCATCCAAAGTGGAGTCTGAATTTTTGCCTTAGTTCTATTTCTCAGTAACCTCTTGATTTATAGTATTTGACCACTTTTTTCTTCTTCTCTGTCATTTCTACAGTTTTTTCACCTCTTTTCACAGTTTTCCTTTGGTTGTGCCCAAACTTAGCTTGAATATTTTGAAACTGGAAGCAACCAGTGTATGTTCCTTATTCTTAGAATTTGATTTTGAAAGGGAAGAAAAAGAGCATGGGTCATGTGAAAAGAGCATACAGTCAAGTGGTCTCAACAGTGCAAGGGCAGCTAGGTGGTGCAGTGGATAGAGCACCAGTGTAGGAGTCAAGAGGACTTGAGTTCAAATTTCACCTCAGACACTTGACACTCACTAGCTGTGTGACCTTGGGTAAGTCACTTAACCCCTATAGCCCCATCCTGGGTCACCTCCAGTCATCCTGATGAATATCTGGTCACTGAATTCAGATGGAGAAGTGAGGAATAGCCCTCCCTCACTCAAAAAACAAAGTCAAGTGTAAGTCATGTCATTATTTCTCTGATGGCATGGTCTTCTGCGGCAATGAAGGACAAACATACACTCAACAGTGCAACACGGTTACATGGGAAATACCATGGTCAAAATAAAAAATACAATTATCAATCCAACATAAAAATATTTACCCTTTTTTAAACCTTCTCTGACACAATGGCTCATTTATACCAGCAACTATTCCAAACCTTTTCATCCACTCACAGACTTCCATGAGGCACCATGTCTTCATTCCTATCATTGCTATTTCTGTAAGCATCACTGCTATGGTCATTATGTCTGGGACTGCTACCATACTCACTATATTTTCATGCATGTCTTTTCTGTCATCTGCACTTTAATCAATATGGTAGGCAGGTGGGATTTGGGATATATAAAGGCATCTTCCAAATCTTCAAATTGCTGTTGGATAAACTGGGGTGATGAAAGAGCCATAATCAATTTTTAATTACAACTCTCTTCATGTCTACCACACTCTGGGCTACTTGAAAGCCAAAAGGAGCCAGAATGGTGTTTCACTATCTTTTCGTTGGCTGCTTATCTCTTTCTTCAATGCTTTCTCTTTTTCTCTCACTTTCAAATCTTTTTTTTTTAACCTTTCTCCATAACTTGTTTGTGGGTGACCTCAAATGTAGTTCCCAGGTTCTACAATTGGAGGAAATTTGTGTACATTCCTTTTTCTACAAGTTTAGCTGTGAAGAGGAAGAAATAGGATATTATACAGAGGGCTGAATCAAAGCCTCAATATTGGAACAAAATTATATGGATAATGTCAAGGGAAAAAAGGAACAAAATAGAATATACTTACTTTTAAATTACTTTAACATTTTAAGAATTAAGCAAGCCTTACAATATTTTTGTATGCTGCTTTAAATCTGTCCTTAGCAAGGAGTTCATAAGAAAGCTGGTACAGGAAGTCCCATGTCCCCCTACACAAAGGGGAACCTTTAGGCATATGAAAACACTCTGCTCTATGAAATACTTGCCTTCCCATGAATAAAGTCAATCAGAGGAGACAGTGTGGTGCTGTGGAAAGAGCAGTTAGACAACACAACTGTATTTGTATCTAGCTTAGCAGTTTTAGTGTGTGATCTTGTGCAAGTAATTGAAACGTTCTGCCTCTCTCAGTTATTTCTTCAGCAAAAAGAATTGTTGGCTCAATTAAGCTCTTAAGTTTTTTTTTTTTCCATTCTCCAAGTCCAGGATGTTTCTATGAACTCAATGACATATTTTTAAACTTCTTGTTTGTATGGTAAGGCAAAGTGTCACTATGTAAACGTGATTTTGATAGCTGAATTGCTCAGTTTCCTGGTTTAAATGGCTATACCTTAGAATCTATCCATTTTAGGGTAGAAGAGACCCAAGAAAGTACCATTCCTTCTGACCAAGATGGCATTCTTGGCCTCTAGACTGTCCTGGGCAGCTACATTGGGAGATGCTGCTTCCATGAAGGAGAAAATCCTTCAGCTATGGTACAGGACTTTCTAAAGAAGACTGGTCAGACTTTTAAAGACTGCTTCTGGTGCAATTTCTGCTCTGAGCAGGAATCACTCAAAGTGAGCTGGTGCTGGCTTCATGTTGTTTTCTAAGGCATCTCCTCCCCTTCTCCATTAACAAGAAGGTATACATTTTCACCTTCAAAATGAGTAGCACAATGGGAGAGCCTCTTCTTAACTTTCCCCCTAGACCCACCCCTCATTGCTTTCTTACCCTCTTAGCTTTCTCCTTAGCATCTCATCTAGTTACTTTTAGCCCAGAAATATTTTCTGTGGGCCTCCAAGAGTTCAATTCTGAGAAGCAAGGAAAGGGAGTTTACACCTTTGATCAATTAATCAGTCTCCTGGGAACTATTTAGGAAGGATAAAGTGCTGCTGCTGTGTGTCACATTGTGAAAGAGGACTGTGACCTCAGGAAGCTGATGTCTTGCTTTGTAAGTGAATTGAGTTTAAGTGAGGCAGGGCTGTGCAAAGTTACCAGCCCCATTTTCTCCTTTGGTGTCATCTGGGCCCAGGGGCAAGAAAGAGATCAGGATAACTGGAGATGGCCCTGGATGCAGTGGGAGACCTTAAATTTAAAAAAATAAAATTTTCAACATTCACTTTTATAAGGTTTTGTTTTCTAAATTTTTCCCCTCTCTCCCTGCCCCCCTTACAGGTGTCATGCAATTTGATATAGGATATAGATGTACAATCATATTAAACATATATCCATATTAGTCATTTTGGAAAAGAAGAATCAGAACAAAAAGAAAAAAAACTGTGAGAAAAACAAAGAGAAAATAGTTTGCTTTGATCTGCATTCAGACTCATTAGTTCTTTCTCTGGATGTGGATAACATTTTCCACCATGAGTCTTTTGGAGTTGTCTTAGATCCTTACATTGCTGAGAAGAGTTAAGTTCATCAGTGTTGCTGTTACAGTGTACTTTGTTCTCCTAGTTCTGCTCACTTCATTAAACATCAGCTCATGTAAGTTTTACCAGGATTTTCTGAAATCTGACTGCTCATCATTTCTTATGGAACTATAGTATTCCATTACATTTATGTACCTCAGCTTGTTCAGTCATTCCCCAACTGATGGGAAACCTTTCAATTTCCAATTCTTTGTCACCACATGTGTGTGGTGTAATATTTTTGCACATGTGAGTCCTTTTCACTTTTTTAATGATCTCTTTGGGATACAGACATAGGAGTTGTATTGCTGGATCAAAGGGTATGCACACTTTTATAGCTCTTTGAGCAGAGTTCCAAATTGCCCTCCAGGAATGATTGGATCAACTTTGCCCTTTTTTTTACCTAAGGTCTTCCTCAGCTCTGTTTGTCTGAAGAAACATCCATTCAGTGATTGAGGTTAGGTAAGAAATAAGGCAAAAAAAGAGGGAGGGGGACTCTTTTACTCACTCAAAAAAAAAAAAATCAGCCTGGGAGGGTAAGACCCCCGGGTTTTTGGCCAGAAGGGAAACAATTGATATTTACACTCTCTCTGAGCCATCAAAATCCAAACAATGACCAATCAGCCTTGAGATGGGGCACATTATTGGCCAATCAATGAGAGTCAGAGTGATTTGGGTTTAAGGCATGGTCAAGATCTCCATTTGTACCCCAAGGGCTTTATTAGTGCCTGGTTTTCCAGAACTTTATTTCAAGTAATTTTTATCTTTTGTAAGGTCTTAGTTTGAGGCAACAGTCATTCAATGATTCTAGGTTTGGTAAGACTTAAAGCAAAAGATGGCCTGCTCTGCCCATTCAAAAGAGAAAAAAGGAAATAAGTACTTAGACAAGGCTTCTCTTTTCTTTGGAGTTAGTTCATTATCAATCAACATTTATACAGGGCTCACACTGACAGGTGGTGCAATGGATAGAACTCTGGGCCTTGAGTCAGAAAACTCATCTTCCTGAGTTCAAATCTTGCCTCAGATATTTACTAGTTATGTGCCCCTGTGCATGTCACTCAGTCCCATTGAACTCAGTATTTAAAATGAGCTTGATGGGGTGGTGGAACCTGTCCTCCTAAGAGGATAAGATCACATCTTGAAAAGCAATTCAGTCCCTAAATTTTCCCATACATTTCAGCAACGCATATCACGGGCACCTCCTTGCAAGAGCTAAACTCCCAAGCATTCAAACTATGCTTTGGAGAGCACAACTCCAGTGGGCTGGCCACGTTGTTCAAAGGCAAAATGTATACTTGCCAAGAAGACTATTTTATGGAGAACTCACATGGGGCAAGCGATCACATAGTGGTCAGAAAAAGGAATAGGAGGATACTCTCAAGGTCTCTCTCAAGAACTTTGGAATTGATTGTGTGACATTGGAGACCTGTGACACAGAACAGTCAGCATGGTGTGCCCACATCAGAAAAGCTAAGGTCTTTCCCAGGTCTTTGTCTATGAGCAAAGCAGAATTGAAACAGCACAGAAGAAACACAGAGTGAGTAAATTTGGAATAACCACTCCAGATGTTCACTTGGACTACCTGTGTCCAATCTGTGGTAGAGCATTCTGAGCCCTTATTGGTTTGATTAGTCACAATTGTACATACCGAAATTTCACTTTATCATGGTGATATCATTTTGCTCCTCCACCAATTTACTTAATACTCCTTAATCTCATCTAGATATTTTAACTATTTTACCTGACCCACTCTGGGGTAGTTAACATTTCTCAATCCTGTCAAGATCTTTTCACTGACCCTTCCCTTTTGTTTTTTTGGATATAAATATCAATCTCATTCTCATCAAACTTCAACCCACTATATTGGCATTACAATACACTTGGCTACTTTGAAAGAAGGCTTGAATGCTTCAAATTTTTTCCAGGCACTCACCCTGTACCCTTACATTTTGGGTTCCTAGTACCCCAAACCACATCAGCATGATTGGATTTGTGCTTTAGGAAAATCACTTTGGCAGCAGAATGGAGGATGGATTGGAGTGGGGGAGGTACTTGAGGCACACAGACCCAGCAAGAGGCAATTATTGCGATAATCTAGGTAGTAAGTGAAAAGGACTTGCACTAGAGCATTGGTAGTCTTAGAAGAGAGAAAGGGTAATATATTAGGGATTTTGAAACAGTGAGATATGTAGGGGTGAGGGATAGTAAGCTGTTCAAAGTAAATTCTAGATTGAGCCTGAAGGATCAGAAAGATGGATTTGTCCTCTATAGTAATGGCAAAAGTAAGTTTAGCGGAAAACACGAGTTGTTTCGAATATATTGAGTTCAAGATGTCTACTAGACATCCTGTTAGAGATGTCTAAATGGCATTTGGAGATGCAAGATGAATTCAGCAGAGAGGCTGGGGCAGAATAGGTAGATTTGAGAATCATCAGGATAGAGAAGATAATTAAATCCTTGGGAGCTGATGAGATCATCAAATGAAGTAGTATACAGAGAGTGAAGAGGGCCCAGGATAGAACCTTGAGGTGCACCTATGGTTAAAGGACATGATCCTGGAGGAAGATCCAGCAAAGGAGACAGAGGAGTAGTTAGATGAGTAGGAGGAGTAAAATGGACATTATTCTTCCCTGGGCCCCTAGGCTGAGAGATATCTGTTAGGTTACTGGGTTTGGATAACTTGCCTAGTAACAGTTTTTTTCTGTTGTTGGGCTGCTGTCAAAATGTTAATCCACTTTGGTTTAATATCTGATAAATTGTTAACAGTCATTTCTTGTTTAGTCCATTTGCATGGTAATCACCTGTGCCCCCCTAATGTTAGACCAGCATTGCCAGGTAACCAGTCCCCCCCCTTTCCTGATTGGCTACCTCTCCTGGCACCTCTCCTCTGTTGGGGTCCTTTGCCTAGTAGCACCCTGACAACCCCCTCTGTTTTGGGGGCTCTTGCCTAGCAGCAAGCCTCGCTCTTGCTCTGTCAGAACTCTGTTTGTTGTGGAAACCGCAAGGCTGTGCCGTGTAGCGCCAAAATGCTTAAAATGCACTCACCCACCTCAGTTCGGGGCTGTTTCCTCTGGGTCTCTACATGAGGCAGCTTCCAGCCTGGCTAATAAATGACACTCTCAAAATTCCCAATTAATTTTTGCCTGTGACTTACTAACTCCGTCCATTTCAGGAGAACCAGGAGAGAGTGGTGTTCCAAAATTATGAGTAAGAATCAAGGAGGATAGGGTGGTCAACAGTGGGAAAGACTGCATGCTATTTTTTACATGTTTATTTTTTCCCTTTCTTTTTTAGCCTGTGTCTTCTTTCACAATTAATATGAAAATATGTTTTGTGTAATTGCACATGTGTAACCTCAATCAAATTGCTTACCGTCTCAAAACGGGGAAAGGTGGAGAGGGATCGAGAGAATTTAGAACTCAAAATTTTAAAAACCGAATGTTAAAAATTATCTTTACATGTAATTGGGAAAAATAAAATATTTTAAAATTAAAACAAAAAACAATACTTGTTGATTGATTTACTCTTTTCCTACTCTGACTACTTTAGATAGCACCATCTAAACCATCTAATCACTTAGAATTGACCTTCTTCCCTATTAATAGCATTAGTAGAAAAGAATTTCAATTTAATCTCATTTGACAGGCCCAGCTCCCCTCTGGACATTTAGTTTCCTCATATATAAAAGCAGGGGATTGACTGAATGACTTCTAGTCCCCCTTCCAACTTCTAGACCTAAGTCCCCTTCACTTCAATGACAATCACCCAAGTTCAGATGTTTATTACCTCCTTCCTGAACTGTTGGAAAACTCTCCTGATTCAACTTCCAGCTTCAGTTTTCTCCCTCTGATCCCTCTTAGGTAAGCAAAGCAAGTTCTTTATTGGTGCAGGACCTCCCTCCCATCAAGCATGATTCACAAAATTAGTGTCACAGGTTGGATTATAACTCAGGTCTTCTAGAATCCACATCTGATGTGCCAAGCTACCTATCTTTATCACATTGAAAACCACTTTATTTCCAAGGTCACCACCTAATAGTAGGCCTAGGAATTCAGGCCTTCTGGTTTTAATAAATGTTGATTGACTCATTGATTTAATAGCATCAGGGCTCAGCTCCCAGGTCATCCTAAGTCCAGATCCCAAAACTCATCTCTGCTCCCAATCCCAGAAAGGGCTACTCAAATATTTCTGAAGATTCTTTCATTGATCAGATGATGTGATGAGGAAAAATTGAAATAAATCAGAGAGAGGAAAGAGAGCTCATCATCCTAGAATTGTGGATTTATATCTAGCAGGCCCTCTAATCCAAACCCCTCCCTAAATAGAAGATGAAACTGACGCTCAGAGGTCACACAACTACTAAATTTCAGGTGGGATTTGAACCCAAGTCCTGACTCTAGCAACTACAACATTGCACACTAGAAAGAGCCCTGGGTCTGCATTCAGAGGATCTGGTTTCAAATCCTACTTCTTTCACATGAGTCTGAGGCTTCACAGATTAGTCTTCTATATCTCCAGTGTTCCATGGGGTCTAAACCGAAGAAGATGGGGTAGGATGACAGGCAGCAATATTCATCACTGAGAAGCTTGAATTTTCTCATCTGAGAAGAGTCTATTAGCCAGAATGTAGCCATGGAGGGATTGGGGGTGAGTGGTTAGATTTCTTAGGAAAGCCTATAATAAAATATGACCCTACAACTTGGAAGGGAGTACAGAAAGGGATAAATGACCAGAAAGGGGGAAGAGAAAGGGAGGGGGGAGAAAAGGGACCTCTAACCTGTATTCACTCGCCATTTCTCTTCAGGTCCTACAGAAGGTCCCAGTTAGTCTGTTGCAGGGGATTACTCTGGGAGATCGGCCTTCAAAAATCAGGAACCTAATTGTACCCTTTGTAATCTAGCCCACTTTAGACCCCATTTCACCCAATCAAGATGCAAATGTCTGAGGCAAACTCTAAAATTTGAGGTTGGACGATTTAACACAGGTCCTCCTCCAGATTACACAGCCCTCAAAAAAGGAGGAAGAAGAAGGAGGGGAGTGGAGATATTACCATTTTCATTTAACAGATGAGTAAACATTTTCAGAAAAATAAGTAACTTGCCAGTTGGTGAAGGGCCAGGAATATCAGGCAAAACAGAGCCTAGCAGACTTTGAACTTGAAACCTAAGGAGAACTTAGTTTATTAAGTAAGAGCAATCCAAGCAATGCAGATATTTTTTCTCCATAGTTAGCTTGCTTGTGTTGTATCATCTATCCTCTGCTTTAATTGTCCACGTTTTATATCACCTATATCTATTAAAGCAGATGTTTCTTTCTTACCTATGACATTCCCTCCCTCTCCACCTCCCCCTCCTTAATGTGCTCCCATGTGTTCCTGAATCTTATTAACAGAGTCAATCCAGAGAGGGTCAGCATTTCCATTCACTTTATAATTGCTCTACATAAAAGAAACTCTTTGGGAATAAGGATAATTGAATTTGAACCCAATGATATCTCTGTGCATCTCCCTTGTAAGTTAAAAAAAGAAATCTGTTGTATAGAGACCATATCTATGAGTTTTTCTTTCAGGTACCACAGCCTAGGTTATAGAATATCTACACATGCTCCATGATGTTGCATGAATTTTCTTGTCCATTTGACTAACTAATGCCCATAAACCAGCATCAAACACAAAGACAGGAAAACTGCATTTTATTCACTGTGAAACATTCTACCAGCAATTGGTAGAAATGTGTTTTCCTCACAATTCAGGATTAATGTTTACATATTTGTTTACATACAGTGGATAGAGTGCTAGACCTGGAGTCAGGAAGATTAATCTTCCTGAGTTCAAATCTGTCCCCAGATGCTAGCTGTGTGTCTTTTGGCAAGTCCTGTTTGCCTCAGTTTCCTCATCTGTAAAATGAGCTTGAGAAGGAAATGGCAAGCCATGTCAGTATCTTTGCCAAGAAAATTGCAAAAGAGAGTTAGATACAACTGAATGAAATTTATATTTTATAGAAGACAAAGAAAAAAGTTGACTACTCATTATAGTGCAACTGGTTATACAAATGGGAAAAAATGGTACATTTAAGGAGAATGTATATCACTAGCTACAGGTGATCATAAGGAAGGGATGTATTTTTCTTAATATCACTGGTTTCACTGAAACAAAAGGAATCATGCGTCATCTGTCAGGCATGATATGGAAGGGAAAGAGACCATGGACTGTTAAAACCTCCTTTTGAAGCAATTTAGTCATTTTGTACCAGTTAGGTCAGGGAGAGAGAAAACACTAGAGGAAGCTAGCTGTTACAACTGGTCTCACATTCCACACAGAGGTTATACACAGTAGAATGAATAATCCAGAACAAAATGGAGTTAGTTATATCACTTCTTAACATACCACTCAGCTCTCCAAAATCCTTCCCTTATCTTATCACAATTACCATGGCAGCAAGCTCTCTAGCCTCTCCACATAAGAGACACACTGTCACAGATGTGCTGTGCATTCTCCAGATCCCCATTATGAATCCTTAAAGCAATTAAGCCATAGAAGGGACAGGTCATTCTTACTTATTCTACTTGAAGTCCTCTGTGATTGATAATAACAAAGACCTCAGACAGCATATTAAGTGTTGACATCTGGTAGGAACCTTAGAGGCCATCAAGTGTGAACCTCTCACTTTGCAAATAAAGAAACTGAGGCAGAATGAGGTTAAATGACTTGTCCAGTGCTACAGAAATATTAAGTGTTTGACACTGGATTTGAAACCAGGCTTTCCTGACTCCAAGTCCAGTGATTTATCTACTATACCGTATTGCCTCTCAAAGCACTAGGGGCTTAGATAACTATCCAAACTCCAAAAAATCTGGGGCCTCGAACAAAAGCATAATGCAAATTGATCAAAATCCCAGACACTAGGCTGATACTGAGCCAAGAATATATATGATGTGAGTGATATCTTCTCTTTTTTTTTGTCATTCTTTAACATGCTGGAATGAAACTATAGACCTAGCATTATGGTTGAGTTCAATCATATTCTGTCTCTAAACTTGACCTGCATCAACACCACCCTCATCATTACAGGATTCAGAAAGACGGGGATCCCAGTCATTTGGTATATCCCTAATCTTATGGCTACCCAGTTAGTACCTCCTGCTCCCATACCAAGCAGCGATCCAGCTCTACTCTAGTATACCGCAATGTTTTGCAAAACATTTCAAACTCTGTCCTTTTTCTTTGTACTCCCTGGAACTCAACACCCCATCTTTTTCTACCATGGATATTATTTCTAGTATGTCTGTGCTATTAAAGGCCTGAGAGGAAGTCATAGTAGATGAGATCTACCAGAAATCCAAAGTACCTTATCTCAGTTATATCTTCACTGCCACAAGACAATCCTTTTATTCTTTCTTGATTGACTGTCTAGAAGTATTTAGAACCTTTTCTACCGAAGCCTTGAGTGTGTGCATATGTATGTATGCATAGGTATACATACATATTTACCTGTATATATGTATAAGTATACATATATATACACATATACCTATGGGTATATATGTATAGGTATGTGTGCATATATGTATGTGTATACAGGTATACATATACATGCATATATACATACATATATGTATGTATATGAATGATTTTCAAGAGCCACAGAATTATATTGAACTTGTGGTCAATTCAAATTTTCAAGTATTTTAAACACCAGATTTTTTCAAAGGTCATCGACAAATTGAGATGTTTAAAGAGAAAAGCTACCACAATGGTGCATCATTTGGACATGATCTGTTGTCTTAGACTTGTAAAATTAATGTTTCAAACCAAAATTTATGACTAATCCTCATGAGATAATCTCTTTCTGTTTGATCTTCTGTTCTAGCCTGTTGAATTGATTTTTTTTTAAATCTTAGAGTCAACATTTATTGTATTAACTACCACATAACTTTGTATAGTTGGTCCAAAGCATTGACAAAAATGTCACTTGGGATGGGACCAAATCTTTTTTCCCTTTCCCCTCCATTGAGAATCCATTAATCTAGAATTCTTTGTAGATTCTTGAAATCTTCTAGCTCTTCTATCATACAACATATATTTGTGCATCTTGTCTACAAAGATATATTTACTTTGTCATCAAACATCACCTGTAATTTATACACTACAGTTTCTGTTCGTTAACCAGTTCAATAGTTTTATCAATGTGATGCATGACGTTAGGTTTTCATATTTTGTTCTTATTCAGTTGCTACCAAGCCTTAGAGTTTTCTAAATACTCACAAATTGATTTACAGGGGGATTGGTTGAGTCAAAGCTCAAAGTCATGGTGTAATGGCAAGCAAAGTAAGATCACTTGCTGTTTTTGTGTTTAGTACAATCAAGTGCCTCTGATTGAATCTTGCCTTTGATTGAATTAATCAAGAGTCTTTAACTAAAAATAGTATATGTATTTGTATTGTTAATTACTTTAATGTGATTTAGGATCTTCCCCATCCATTAATGGACCTGCCCATTATGGGAAGCTTGATTAGGGGAGACTCACACCTTCTGTTAATTTTCTAATGAGGCACTGGTTCTCATGGATTGTGATGCCCTCTGGCTCTGAAAAATGTATAGGTGTTTGGTTGATTGTTGTCCTTTGTTTTCAAAGAAAACTATGAAATCACCATTGTAAAGTGAAATTTCAGTGTGTCCCACTGTGGTTGATCAGACCAATATGAGCTCAGAATATTCTACTACAGGTTGGGCACAGGTAGTCCATATGAATATTTGGGGTGGGTATCCCATACTTGCACATCCTGAGTTTACTTTGTGCTGTCTCAATTCTGCTTTGCCTTTTCTTATGTAGGCACACCATGCTGAGCGGTCCTGTGACAGTGTCTTCCATGCTGCTCAGTCAAATTCAAAGTTCTTGAGAGAGACCTTGAGAGTGTCCTTGTATCATTTCATCTGGCCACCATGTGATTGCCTGCCCCATGTAAGTTCTCCATAAAATAATCTTTTTGGCAAGCACACGCTTTGCATTTGAACAACATGGCCAGCCCTTTGGAGTTGTGCTCTCTGAAGCATAGTTTGAATACCTGGCAGTTCAGTTCAAGCAAGGACTTCAGTGTCTGGTACATTATCCTGTCAGGTGATCCTCAGAATCTTCACCCTGATGTGAAGTTTTATTTTGGGGCTTACTGATTGGAAGTGTTTGGTTGGACAAGACTCTGGACAGCTGCTAAAGAGCCCCTCCGGCTTTGAAAGCCCAGGATGTTAGTGCTTCTCTCTGGTAACCAAGTATGTATGGTTGGACAGTTATTTGTCTATTGATCTGTTATGTATGTATTGCTTATGTCAGGCAGCTGGATGCACTGTCTGTTGATCTGTATTTCTCTGTATTTTCTCTGATTTCAGTGTGTTGACTTTTCCCCCTGAACTAAGTGACTGACGTAAATGTGCTTGATCAAAGTGATTATTGACCCCTCAAAAGTTTCCTTTCCTCTTAGAAAAGCAGATCAAAGCCCTCCTCTGTATGTGGGGGTCCTTGATGGAAAGGAAACCAGGAAGGTCAGTGGTTCAGAGAGGAAGAGAGAAAGCACTGCAGGCATGGGGGCAACCAGAGAGAATGATGCTCAGAGATGAAAGATGGAGTGGTTTGTTTGCAGAATATCCAGGAGGCCAGTGTCACTGAATTGAATAAAAGTTTGGGGCAGCAAGAGGTAAGAAGACAACAAAGGGAGGAGAGGGCTAGGTCAATGAAGGGTTTTGAATGCCAGAGAATTTTGCACTTAGGGTTAGATTCTATCAGGTTCCTAGAGACAATAGAAAGCCATAGGAATTTATTGAGTGAGGGAGTGACATGGTCAGACCTGTGCTTTAGGAAAATCACCGTGTGTGTTTGTGCTTTGTTGCCAAAGAAAACCATGCCTTCAGAGAAGTCATGACATGACTTTCACTTGACTTTGTTTTGAGTGAGGGATGGCTGTGCAGGTCACTAGTCTCACTTCTCCTCCAGAGTCACCTGAATCCAGTGACCAGATATTCATCAAGATGACTGCAGATGACCCAGGATGAGGCAATTGGGGTTAAGTGACTTGCCCAAGGTCACACGGCTAGTGGGTATCAAGTGTCTGAGATGAGATTTGAACTCAGGTCCTTCTTACTCCTGTACTGGTGCTCTATCCACTGCACCACCTAGCTGCCTAGGAAAATCATTGCAGTGGCCAAATGGAGGATCTATTAGAATGGGGAGTAAGGTAGGCTGCCCTACCAGTAATCAAGGTATGAGATAATAAGGGCCTGCACCAGAGTGGGGGCAATTTTAGAGAAGAGAAGGCATATTGGATAGATGTTGCAAAGGTGAAATTTGACAATAGATTGGATATAGGAGGTGGTGATTAGAGATGGTGAGAAATCCAGGATGATTCCTAAGTTGTGAGCCTGAAGGATGGGAGGATGATGTTGCCCTCTATGACAACAGGGAAGGCAGGAAGTGGGGAAGGTTTAAGGGGAAAGATAATTTTTGTTTTGAACACATTGAGTTTAAGATATCTACTGGACTTCCAGTTTGAGATGTCTGAAAGATGTTGGAGACCTGAGCTTGGAGGTCAGTAGAGAGACAGGGGTAGGATAGGTAGATTTAGGAATTATCAGCATGGAGAAGATAATTAAATCCATGGGAGCTGATGGGATGACCCAGTGAAGATAAGGCAGAGGGAGATTATAGGAATTGGTGGAAAGGAAACAGTCTAATGAGGCTTATTTTTTTCAGGACAGGAGAGACATGGACATGTTTATAGACAGTAGGAAATGAGCCAGTTCAAGCAGAGAGATTGAAAATACATAAAGAGTATGGTGACAGAGGAGGCAATCTGTTGGAGGAGGCTAGATGGAATGGGATCATTTGAACCAGCTGAAGAGTGAGCCTTGGTAAGCAGTAAGGACACTTCATTGTATCAGACAGGGGTGAAGAAAGAGAGAGGTATACAAGGTATCTGAGTGATTGGAGATGAAGAAGAAAGAGTTCAAACTGAATAGCTTCTGTATTTTCTATAAAATATTAGACAAGGTTCTCAGCTGAGTAGGGATAGAAGGAACCAAGGGATGCTCAAGGAACAATGAGATTTGGAAGAGCCACTGTGGAGACTGTGATAGCTAGTTGATTAGGGAAGTATAGCAGGGTTGCCTAGCAGCAGAAAGGGCCCAATTGAGGTTGTATAACAAATTTGCAAGTGGAATCAGTCAGAATAGTGGCATGATTTTCTCCACCTTCATTTGGTAGCTGTTGTATAGGACTGAAGGGGACAAATGGTGGGAGTGATCCGAAACTGAGCCTTATCTAGGCATAATCAGCATTATTACAAGTGTCTAGGAACTCTAGAAATGTGGACAGAATAGACTTGACTTGGTTTACCAAGAAGTCAAAGTGGGAGAAGATGAGAGAATGTCTGCTGTTTGTCCTTTGTTCTTAAAGAGAACCATGTCATAAGGAAGGTGATACCATGACTTGCAAGTGAATGGGATTTAAGTGAGAGGGTGCTGTGCAAAGTCACCAGCCTTACTTTCTCTTCTGGAGCCATCTGGGTCCAGTGGTAAGCTATAGATCAGGATGACTGGAGATGGCCCCCTGAGAGAGTGGCTAGTGCTAAAGAGATACCTGGCAGAGAATAGCAGGTAAAGGGATTGGGGATCATGGTGTGAATGCAGTATAGGGTATATAAAAGATGGTAGATGGGAGAGGTAAAAAGTCAATACATTATGGTCAGATAAAGGGATTTCACAATTCTTGGACATGGAGGTGGCACATTTGTGGGTGATGGCAAGATTAAGGGCATGACCGTTCTTGTGTGTGGCTGAAGTGGGGTGGAAGAGTAGCTCATGGGAAGTGATGAAGTCGAGGAACTGAGTGATTAGGATATTTGAGGGAGAATCAGTATGTATAGAGTTAACTGGTCATCTTTGGATCTATCACTATATGTAGTATGAATATTCAGAATCCACTTAATCAATTTAAAAAATAGTTTCTGGTGGACTTTCATCTAAATTGGAGAATATGGAAATCCCCCCTTCCCATATAAATATTTTTTAAAAAGAAGGTGGTGAAAAAGAATGTGATAGGCATTTTATGGACGAATTAAGCTGCTTCTGTTCTTGTGCCCTTGCTCTCTTCCTTCTCACATAGATCCCAATAACTGTATCCCTCCCTACTCAACCCCACATTAGTATTTTCTTTAGGATTCACCTGAAACTAAAATGTGTTTTGCCTGTGAACTGTGCTCTCCTTGGTGTTATCCTTCTTTATACCTCTTTTTGCCTCTCAAGTGTGTTTCCACACACCTAATGCTATGCATGTGTTCGACCCTCTTTCTTTTTTCTGGTTCAGATCAGAGTGAAGAGTCAGGCTATTATATCCACCCCTTTTTCCATGTTCTGAAAAATACTTGTTTTTTTCTCCCCAGTTATAATGTTAGTATTTCAACATTTTATAACCCTAAATTAATGTTCTAAAATTGTTTTATCTTTCATAAAAAATAAATATTTAATTTATTTGTAGTTTTCAGCAGTCACTTCTCCCCATCTCTACCCCCTCTCCTCAAGATGATATGCAATCTGATATGGATTCCACACATACATTCCTATTAAACACATTTTTCACATTAGTCGTGTTGCATAGAAGAATTATAACCAATGAGAGAAACTATGAGGAAGAAAATAAAACAAAAGAGAAAAGAGTCTGCTTCATTCTGCAATTCAACTTCTTAGTTCTTTCTCTGGATATGGATGGCATTTTCCATCATGAGTCCTTTGGAAATGTTTTAGGTCCTTGCAATGTTGAGAAGGGCTAAATCTATCAAAAACAGTCCTTACACACTATGGTTGTTACTATGCATAATGTTCTCCTGGTTCTGCTCACTTCACTCAGCATCAGTTCATATAAGTCTTTATAGGATTTTCTTATAGCACAACAGTATTCCCTTACATTCATATACCACAACTTGTTCAGTCATTCCCCAACTGATGGGCATCACCTCAATATCTAGCTTGGCCATCACAAAAAGAGCTGCTATAAATTTTTTTGTACGTGTAGGTCCTTTTCCCATTTTTATGATCTCTTTGGGATACAGCCCTAGAAGCAATATTTCTGAGATGAAGCGTATACACATTTTTTTAATTTAATAAATTTATTTATTAACTTTTTACATTCATTCTCACAAAATTTTGGGTTCCAAATTTTCTCCCCATTTGTCCCCTCCCCCCACTCCAATACACTGAGCATTCTAATTTCCCCTATCACCAGTCTGCCCTCTCTTCTATCATCTCTCTTCCCTTACCTCATCTTCTCTTTTGTCCTGTAGGGCCAGATAACTTTCTATTCTCCATTACCTGTATTTCTTATTTCCTAGTAGCAAGAGCAATACTCAATGGTTGTTCCTAAAACTTTGAGTTCCAACTTCACCCCATTCCTCCCCACCCACCTATTCCCTTTGGGAAGGCAGGCAATTCAATATAGGCCATATCTGTGTAGTTTTGCAAATGACTTCCATAATAGTCATGTTGTGTAAGACTAACTATATTTCCCTCCATCCTATCCTGCCCCCCATTGCTTCTATTCTCTCTTCTGATCCTGTCCCTCCCCAAGAGTGTTGATTTCAAATTGCTCCCTCCTCCCATTGCCCTCCCTTCTACCATCCCCCCACCCTGCTTATCCCCTTCTCTCCCACTTTTCTGTATTGTAAGATAGGTTTTCATACCAAAATGAGAGTGCATTTTATTCCTTCCTTTAGTCGGATGTGATAAGAGTAAACTTTATGTTTTTCTCTCAGCTTCCCTCTTTTTCCCTCCACTAAAAAAGTCTCCTACTTGCCTCTTCTATGAGACATAATTTGCCCCATTCCATTTCTCCCTCTCTCCTGCCACTACATTTCTCTCTCACTGTTTACTTTCATTTTTTTTAAGATATGATAGATCCTATTCAATTCACTCTGTGCTTTCTGTCTCTGTCTGTGCATGCATGCATGCATGCGTGTGTGTGTGTGTGTGTGTGTGTGTGTGTGTGTGATCCCACCAACTACCCAGGTACCAAAAAAGTTTCAAGAGTTACAAATATTGTCTTTCCATGTAGGAATGTAAACAGTTCAACTTTAAGTCCCTTATGATTTCTCTTTGCTGTTTAGTTTTTCATGCTTCTCTTGATTCTTATTTTTGAAAGTCAAATTTTCTTTTCAGCTCTGGTCTTTTCATCAAGAATGCTGGAAAGTCCTCTATTTCATTGAAAGACCACTTTTCCCCCCTGAAGTATTATACTGGGTAGGTGATTCTTGGTTTTAATCCTAGTTCCTTTGACTTCTGGAATATCATATTCCATGCCCTTCGATCCCTTAATGTAGAAACTGCTAGATCTTGTGTTATCTTGATTGTGTTTCCACAACACTTGAATTGTTTTTTTCTAGCTCCTTGCAATATTTTCTCCTTGACCTGGGAATTCTGGAATTTGGACACAATGTTTCTAGGAGTTTCTCTTTTTGGATCTCTTTCAGGCGGTGATCGGTGGATTCCTTGAATACTTATTTTGCCCTCTGGTTCTAGAATATCAGGGCAGTTTTTTTTGATAATTTCATGAAAGATGATGTCTAGGCTCTTTTTTTGATCATGGCTTTCAGGTAGTCCCATATTTTTTAAATTGTCTTTCCTGGATCTATTTTCCAGGTCAGTTGTTTTTCTAATGAGATATTTCACATTC